>JXCR01136438.1:15792-35623 GCA_002079205.1 Phalaenopsis hybrid cultivar | reverse complement strand
CTGGATCCATGACATCCCCTAGTTCTTCTTCCTTTGGATTCCACAATAAAATGTTCCAAATTTTAATCAATCCCCTTTCACACCTCTACATTCGATTTCATTGACNCATGTCCGAACCCAGCTTAAAATAAACCCTATTTAATTTTTTATATTAAATAGGGGAATTTGTCGGCAAATACAAAGGTTTCGCAGACCAGACGGATGTCATACTTTTTTTAGTTTAGTTGATTGAGCTTCATCCTCAAGTCTTGTGTTTATCTTTCAGGATAGATACAGGTAGTGTTCTTTCATTTAAACTATGAAAAATATGGGTTTAAATTGATTTTATACTTTTTTAAACTTCAACGTCCTTCCGAGATGGGCAACAGGATTTCGATTCCGGTGACTGACAGCTTCTTATGGGCAACTCCCCACCAACCTAAAATAGCGCCGACAACAACGTATCCTCCTAGGCTATTTGTATGATTGAGTCATTCAAATGTAAGCTCTAATTCTATATAAATGATAGGAGTAAACATCAAATAACTTCACTTCCAAGATATAAAGCTAAACAATATTATAGCTTAAGAAGTCATCGAGGTCCACTTCAAGATCCGTGGCATTCCCTACTTCTTGCTTCTTGGACTCTGATAATAATTGCTACTATTTAATCCATTCTCACTTAAAATTTCTATGTCCAATCGTGAAAACTCAACTTTGAGCTCTTGAGATGAAACCTCTAATTATTATTGAGAGTTTTCTTAAGTTTCTTCTATTTCTTAAGATGTAATTAATTATAGAGGCTTGCCCTTATAGGAAATTAGGAACCTGGTTAATATAGACCTTATTTAATATTTATATTAGAAAGGGGAATTATCAGTAAAAACAATTAAAGACCAAATAGTTGTCATGAATACTTTAGTTTAAACAGTCGAGCCCACTAACAAGTATTATGCCCACCTCTAGAGGTGATGCATTAGTTGTACTATTGTGCCCAACTATCTAAACTATTACCTGAATGGGACCTATCGGATCTCACTCTTCAAAATCAAAATGCTATTTTCAAAACTAAAATTATACCAATACTAAATTAAATGATTTTCCTAAAAAATTGGCTGACATAGACTCCAATATTTGCCTCCATGATTTAAGTTTTTTCCTAAAATCTTTCTCTAGTCTTATCCACAAGAAGGATATCACTGGCAAAAAACATGCACCAAGGCGCATCCTCCTATAAATTTGTAATAACATAATACATAAATAAAGCAAAAAATGTGTGCTTAACGTTGATCCCTGATGTGATTAGGTCTTTTAATAATCCAATTTTGAGTTGAGTTGAGGTTAGCTCAAAATCGACCTAATAAATATTTGATCCAAAATTTTGGCTCATAACTCAACTAGTTTATTTCAATCCAATCTCAAGTTGAGTCAAAATTTGAATCAATTTTTTGAGAAATTAACCATCTTCGCGCATAATTCACTAAATTCACACATATGTTGTTAATATTCGAATTTCGAGTTGAGCTGGGGTCGGCTCAAAATCAGCTCGAAACAATTTGATCCAAGATTTTGGCTCACAACTCGGCTTATTTATTTTAATATGATCTCGATCCAAACCAAAATTTGAATCAATATTTGAGCGATTGACGATCTCAAGCTAAATTCACAACCTCAGATGTAATCCAAATAAAATAGAAAAAAATTTGGCAAAGCTAACCAATTGAATTCTTCAAAGAAAATGAAGATAATAAGTTACATTCCTCAATCATTTTAGGTAGAAAAGGAGTAAAATGAGGAGAAAAAAATGGAAGTTTCAAGTCGTTGTATGTCACGATCCCATTGTTGTGTTCCTAGCTAGCTCCTATTCCGACTATATCGCGAGGGTTTCAAAGATGAAGGTGATGGTCTTGGATGAAACAGAGAGGAACATACAAGGGTTTTTGGGAGAGGTGAGGGCTTCAGGTAAAGAAGAAGAGATATCGAGAGGAGAGATTAAGGCAAGACCAGAAGGGAGGTAATTTTGGACATGATATAGATTTAATTTTGACCATTTACAAATTGCTTTTATTGTGTTGGTTATTAGCATTATTACCAATGACCATTCCCATCACTATACAATAAAATTTCTTGATTAAAACCCTGACAAATGGCTAGGTCAAAGATAACCAATAAATTATTATCGTTGGTTAATATTTGGTAATAACTGAGATGTTTTTCTGTCGGTTATAATTAAAAACAATCCAAAAAGAAAGTATTGTTGATAAGTGAAGGTATATGTTGCAGTTATGCTATCACAAATTACCAAGATAAAAAATAGTTGCAAAGTAATTGAAATAATTTTTTAAATGTGTAAAAAGCCATCAATTTTTCCATCAGTTTTAGAGTTTTTTCTTTTAGTGTTATAATTTTTGCAAAGAGTAAGGGTATTTTGGTAAAATTGGCAAGGGTAGTTATGGTATTTATGGAAAAATAAAAGTACGTTTCATGTTAAAGATGACAAAGTAAGAAATTCAATGGTTTAAATCATTTTAAAAAAAGAGTTCTCTAGCTCAAGATAAAAGCGTTTAAAGTGGCTAGCTGGTTACAAGGTGATTGGAAGTTGGTTACGACCAAAAATTAACTTGGGCTCATTTGATAATGAAAAATACAAGAAATTTAATGGTTTGAAGGGTTTTGAATAATTTAAACTCTATAAAAAGATATGACCGGTCAAATTAGACCCCACCCTTGGAGAGAAAATGATGATCTTTGAGTAAAAACTCTTCTTTGATTTTATTAGTCTAAATTATTTATTTTTCAATTTAGAATAAATTTTCATGAGGTTCAAGATTGATTTGAAGTTATTTTGAGAGAGTTATGATGAAATTATCATTATTCTGTCTCTCAATTATCGTGAGCTCAAAAGATACTTAAAAAAGGTTGGATCTGCACCTTGAAGGACTCATTTGAAAGTTTTTTGGTGATATGAATGTAATGGCAAGCCCATTTATAAAACTATGTATCATGCATGAAAATCCTAAGTGTATATTTTTAGGTAAATTTGATGTATGGTGAACACCAAACTAGTTCTCATTATTTTATATGTAAATTTGAAGATCTTGTCATTTATATAATGTAATATGGATCATTGGATTGACCCATGGGACAAAACGATAATTTGAGGATTGCNTTTTTATGATATATATATTATCTCTAAATTTCCTAATTTATCAAAACTATTTAATTCAATCGTTACCTTCCCCACACAACTTTTTTGTTGCGAAAAAGTGTGTAAAATTTAATTGAATATAATCAATTAATATTCAGATTATATACAAGTATACTTATCGTTATCAAGTAATAATGGACTTTCTATTTAAGCCCTAAATGTCGATCCTACAGGGAAGGTTTGAATTGGAAATGACAAATTTGCTAGTAAATTCACAGAAAGTCAATTGATATCACCGTCATTAATTTAGTTTAAATTAGAAATGATAAATTTGCTAAGAAATTCACAGAAAGTCAATTGAAATCACTGTCACTAATTTCCTGTTGAGATGTAATAAAAATTAAATTTCTAAACTATTATCAAATCAAATATGCAAAATTTAAGACAATAAATACTAATCTATTAGCTATGTTTATATAACAGAGATTCTTATGTGAAAAAGCATCCTTCCCACTACAATGAGACTATGGTAAAATGAGATGAGATAAATATTCATAATATGTGTTGTGCCAAATAAGAGAAATTTTAATTCTCTATCCTGATACAATGCATAGAAAATCATTGGCTAATTTCAGTGTTTAGTCCCTAAATCTATGGCTATGCTAGGAGGATACCGGCTCCTACTCGAGAGCTACCACTTCCTTTCACCTAAAGGCTAGCTCTCGCTTCAATTTTTAAACACTATGACTAAATTGAAGATTTTAGTCTGTCACCCTAAAGGTTCTCCAATTCTACACCCTACAAAGAATATTTTCCTATTTATTTGCACTTAATTCCATAAATTATGTTCTCCTTCATGGAATCAAATACTCTGTTATAGAACTCATGCTCCATTTCACGGATCATATGTTTCACAACACATTTTAACAATTCAATTGGCCAGATCGAAAAGTAAATTAATTGATCATATGTTTCACAACACATTTTAACAATTCAATTGGTCAGATCGAAAAGTAAATTAAGTTTGGAGTTGATCATATGTTTCACAACATATTTTAATAATTCAATTGGCCAGATCAAAATGTAAATTAAGTTTGGAGTTGAAAAATCATCACAAAACACATTTTAACAATTCAATTGGTCAGATCAAAAAGTAAATTAAGTTCAGAGTTGAAAAATTATCATAATTTATTTTACAACACATTAATATTATCTCTTCATTTCACCATATCTCAGAGTATGGAGAAAGATAGAGGGAACAACTCAGACTTCATGAGAAAGAAATAACAAAAAACAAATTTCATATATATAAAAAAAATTTCATACAACATTGATAAACAAATGATACTTATCTGAAAACTCTTTCTCAAAGCAAATCCTTTATAGCCTTTTTCTTAGAAATACAGGAAAAAGATATCTCTCACTTTTCTCCTTCTCCAACGCTCTTACAGAAATTTCACACTAAATCTCACAGCAAAAACTCTAAACTATGAAACAAAATCACTAATTGACTCTAATATGGAAGTGGAATGGAATGATGTGGTGCAAAAAATGAAAGTAGAGGAGTGAAAAACGTAGAGGAGCGAATTTTCTGATGAAATTTGGCCCCAAATAGAGCCCAAGGTCGTTTCTCCAAGAGGTGCCTCCAAAAACTCTTCAAAAAGTCATCCAAGTGCATCGAACCTTCTAGAAATGGGGTCTGCACCGCCTTTAGCGCTGTTAGCATTGGTCTAGCGTCGTCGACACTAAGTAAAAAAATCTCTGCGTTAATTTGTTCTGCGCCGTCGGCACTGCCGGCGCTGAGCATTTCTTCAAAAATATCTTTTTGACTCTAAATTTCATCCTTTTTGCTTTCTTTTTTCTTTAAGCCCTAAAAATCAACAACCTACAAGAAAAAATCAAAATACCTTCCTTTAAAGTGCAATATCATCAAGAATCGGTATAAAATATTGCTCTAAAAATGCATATGTTTTTGTTGTATCATTCGGGTTAGTGGTGCAATCTTTGAACTTGAACTGATTTCAAACACTGAGGGTGGGACAGCTAAACCCTCAGACAGATCTTTAATAATCATTACTTCTTTCCCCTTAGCAGTAGCGGAACAACAGGCTTGGTAGTTGCCGGGGCGGCAGCAGTAGTCTTGGTTTTCTTATAAGAAGGGAAGTCCTGAAGACAGCTCATGTTGAATTCAGCAGACGACTCCTGAACTTCTGGAGCAGTGACTTTCATGATGACGAACGGCGCCTTCCCGAGGATAACCTTGAGGTTTTCAAATCCGGCTTCGAACTTAATGGTAGGAGCAACATTGCGGGCTTTATGGCTTGTCGGCAAGTTGCAAGAAAAAGTTAGAGTTGGGTAGGTCATCGCAGCAGTTTTAAAACAGAAAGCTCTGGGGTTAGTTATATGGTCGAACCTTGTAATCTTAGTGCAAGCACTAAAAATTAACAGAGGTCGATATGTAGACCGGGTAAGTCTTAGTTTCTGAGAATTTTAAAATTTTTAGTAAAAAGGTAATTTAAAAGTAGAAAATTTTAATTAATTTTGAAGTGTGTGTAGCACAACATAGTTTGATTTAATTTACAAAATAGCAAATCAAACTTGAAAGGGAGATGTGAAGTGTTTAGGACCCAGTGCGGGACCCATTTAGCAACACACAATGCCGAGGTGGAACTAGTCCACCAACACACCTATTGGGGTCTGGCCCCACATGAAGATTAAAAGAGTCCTTAATGGCCTCCTGAACCCCTTTGTTCAAAGGTGATTCAACAGACACTCCTGAAGTCCAAAGAGTTGGTCGTACTTTCCCAAGACAGAAATGAGTAAAGTATGTCAACGGAAGAAGAGTAATTTGGTCCAAGAGGGACATTGACACATTACTGATGTATGAATATAATATTTTCTTTTTTAAATGGAGAGAAAAACTTGTCCCCAGTAGAGTCGCCAGAAGTTGTCGGCAGAATTTTTTATTGGAGGAGTCTTGTAAGAAGCTGTCGGTCACTGAAATTGAAATCCGTCGCCTGCTTCAGAAGGATATTTTAATTCACATATAGATTTAGGTTTAGAAAAATATGAAATCAAACTCACCTCATATTTTTTACAGTTTAAATGAAAGAGCGTTGTACCTCAAACCCTATATTTTCTTTGAAGGATAAACACAAGACTTCAGGGTAAGGCTTGATCAAATAAATTAAGAAATGTATGACGTTCGTTTGGTCTGCGAAATTATTTTATTTGCCGAGAATTTCCCCTGTTTAATATGAAGAGGTAAATAGGGTCTATATTAAGTTGGGTTCAGATGACCTTTCTATAAGGGCAAGCCCCTATAGTTAATTACATCCTAAATGACCGAAGTCATCTAAGAAAACTCTTGATGAAAATCAGGAAATATTAACTTCAAGGATTTCAAAGGATAGGAATTTTCAATGAGATCGGACAGAGAGGTGTGAAAGGGGAATGGTTCAAGTTTGGAACATTTTGTTTTTGAAATCCGAAGGAGGAAGAACTAGGGGATGTCATGGATCCAGAGGAGAACCTCGGTGACTTCCCAGTCTATCCTATGGTTTTAGCTTAAGTTTTGAGGATAAATATTTAGGTGTTTCAACCTGCCAATTTTATTAATTTATGGCTTAAATTTGTGTGAAACGATCACACAAATAGCCTAGAAGATGTGAGCATTTTGTTTGTGATGAATGAAGAACTCAAAATTCTAAGATGAGTTAGGGCTTAGATTGTACAATAGAGTTGTACAAAGGCCTAAAGATGAGTTGAGAATTTATGTTGCACTAGGCAGACAACCTTGCAATATTATGGCTTGTTCTTTAATTCTAAGGAAGGAAATTGTTTAGCTAGGGAAGACATTTTTTGTTGTTGAAGATGGTCATGCTGCCCACCATGCTAGCTCTAAGCTCCTTGCCGTGACGAGTTTAAGTTTTCTAGGGTATCAAGTTATGATGTCAAATCAAATGGCCCTATGGTTAAAGTTCTTTAAATTTAATGGGGCATGTTAGAGTTGATTAGAGTGACACCGGTTAGGATCCTATGGTTCCCTCGTTCCGGCACCACTATTTTCTATTGGATTCACTTAGTCCAAATGAATTTACTAAACTCAACTTAATGAGTTCCATAATTTTATTTAGACCATAGGAAGCCTCGTTAGCAACCATAGGCTACCTCCTCTGAGGGATTCCCGGTCATCCAATAGAGACGTCTTAATTTAGTTGTAGTTGTAGTTTTGGTGATGTTTGTGATTAAATTTTGAGTTGTTTTATACTTTGAATGTTGTGGAGGTGATTTTTATCTTGGTTGATTTTAATTTTGGTTTTGGGTTTTGGTTTTGTGGCTATCCTAACAGTTTTGGTTTTCATGCAGGATGACATTGTATTTTAGCATGCAAGTTTTATAAGCATAAAAAGTACAGTATGAAAGTACAAGAAAGACGATAGTGTAAACTATAAAAAGTGTACCTGACGAGTTTCCACCACCTAAAACTCAAAATGCATGTGAGAGCACTCTATATGAAGTGGAAAAGTAAGGTTTTGGTGATCTACCCAACCCTAGGTCATATCTTGGTGGGTCCTTACTAATTTGATTAAGGATGTTTTCTGTTAAGCAAAATATATTAAGTTTAGTAGAACTCCGAAGTATCCAACAGCTTTGGAGAAAGAAGTAGGTCCATGCTTCCCTCTCACTACCTGGTCAAAATTCTCAAGCTCATTTAAACTTATTTTGTTGCTTAATAACTCATCAATAATCAGTGAACATTGATGTTTTAATTATCCCTAAGAGTAGGGTAATTATCACTTATAATTTAATTTGAGAATTATGTGGGTGAAGACCCTTAAAGGGGCAAGTTAATGTCATCAAGTCACTTGACCAACATTTTAATTTGGGCATGTAATGTCTTAAAGATTTTAAATTTTAATTATGTTTACTTTTCTAATCCTCATTTAATCATATTTGATTTAACTTAGGCCTCTACTAAGCCCGTTAGACTTTGGTAGATCTCTTTGTTATATTTTGAAAGAGGTTGAACTTTTAGGTGATGATGATTCATTATCAAAACTTTTAAAAGTAATTTGAATCATTAAATAGAGGTATTAAATTGGTGAGTTATCAACACCCAAAATTATACCCCTAAGTCTAGGATCATTTAATTTGATTAGACTTCCAGATTTTAATAATTTAAGAAAATTACAAATTTATCCTTTAATTAATAAAAATGAAATTAGTTTGAACCAATTAATCCCCTTGTGTTTCAATCATCCAAATATGTTGATTAGGATAAGAGGTTATCCATTCCCCTTTCTTGAATTAAGCCTAAATGTTAATTAGGCTAAATTTCCAAAATTACACTTTTGCCTCTAAGGCTTTATTACTTCATAATTTCTCAAACCTAATTCAATTTACTTTGAAATTTTTATCCTACCTTACTCAAGGGTCAATTAAGACATCAGAGGAGAAAATGTAATTTTTCAAATTTTAATTTAATTTACATATTTATTTTTATGCAAATAAGAATTTTTCAAAGAAAAATCTATAACTTGACCAAGGCAAAGCCTAATCCCTTAAAATTTTTACTGAACGTAGACTTGGACCATTATTGGGACTAAATTTCAAGATTTAATGAGTTTTATTTGAATTTTAAGAATTCTTTTAAGTTCTGGAGCACTTATTAATTATAAAATATTTTAAATGTGGCAAATTAAATTTTATATTTTTATTAAATCTCTTTGAGGTCAAGGAACCTAGAGAAACATATTTCACATATTTCTAATTTTTCTTTGAATTGTTGGAACTTATTTTAGTGAAAATCCATTTTTAGCCTTTAAAAAATTATTTTAAGCTTTAAAATTCAATATCTTCACTTAGAAAATTAGGAAAAATATTCCAATTGTTCCTAAGTTCTTAAGAAATAATTTAGAATATTTCCATGAATTTTGTTATTTTTTTAATTTTTATCACNATATATATATATATATATATATATATATATATATATATATATATATATATATATATGTATATATATAAAATTAACCCGCTAGGCGCAGGCGGTGGCGATTTTCCGATTCTCTGCCCTAGATATCATTCACTGGCAAGATGGTGAGATCTATACTTTCCCTTGCTTCTTTACTCTGCTTGTTAGTTCACTTGGGTTCCTTTCATCGGCTCTGAGATTCATGTGGTATTTCTCATTTGTTCTACTTCAGTTTTCTTTAATTTTTGCNATATAATTAACCTGCTAGGCGCAGGCGCAGGCGCTGGCGAATTTCCGATTCTCTGCCCTAGATATCATTCACTGGCTAGATGGTGAGATCTATACTTTTCCCTTGCTTCTTTACTCTGCTTGTTAGTTCACTTGGGTTCCTTTCATCGGCTCTGAGGTTCATGTGGTATTTCTCATTTGTTTTACTTCAGTTTTCCTTAATTTTGGCCTCTCGCAGCTGCGTGGTTGGTTCACAGTTTGAGTCGTTTTTCCTTAATATTTGTGTTGATTCTCGTGGTTGTTCTCTGATTCAAACCATGGATTTATGTGGATTTCGGTAGGTTTCTATCGAGATCATTTTTATGAGGTGTTCCTTGCATTGGTTGTGTAGTTCTTGTGCTTCTCCCTTTTGTTTTTATTTCGATTTTCAGTGGATTTGCATCTTTTTTATTTGAGTGTTTGTTAGATTGCTTAGTCTTTTCTCCTTTTTTTCTTACGTTTTTTTCTTTGTGTTTTCTTGTTATTGCTTCCCTTGTGGTTTGATTGCACTTCGGTGGGTTACACCAAGAGCTTTGTCCGACTTAGTGCTGTGTTTCTCGTTATTTGGGTTTCCATCTAGTGTAGTGTTGTTTTCACTATGTGTATTTGGTTTTATGGGTTTTAAAATGTTTGTTTTGCTACCTTTTCTTTAGTGCTGTTGCTTGGCTTCTATATGGGAGGTCTTCGTTCGATGATGTTGTCGCTCAACGGTCATTTACTGCGGTGGTTGACTCTAAANTTTCTCGTTATTTGGGTTTCCATCTAGTGTAGTGTTGTTTTCACTATGTGTATTTGGTTTTATGGGTTTTAAGATGTTTGTTTTGCTACCTTTTCCTTAGTGCAGTTGCTTGGCTTCTATATGGGAGGTCTTCGTTCGATGATGTTGTCGCTCAACGGTCATCCACTGCGGTGGTTGACTCTAAGACTTTATCTTTCCACAAGCTTACCAAGATACATTAGAAGGTAATGATGCCCAACTTTTTGTGAGCAAATGTTGTAAGAATAATGGTAAACCTTTGATTTTTCTATCTAAATCAGATACTTTTGCGTAATATAAATTTTTATTTGTGTGGAAATTTCTTTATGGCTGTCCCATAGTGGAAGTAATTCAGAAATCATTCAAAAGCTTGAAATTACTTGGAGAATGGAAGGTGGGATTGTTAGATGGGCGACATATTTTGATTCAATTAAGCAGAGAGGAAGATTATGGATAGAATTTTGCTAAAAAATATCTTAAACTTGAAAACAAGAATATGAAGCTCCTTAAATAGTAAATTGATTTTGATGCTCAAACTATACCACCTATTTTTGTTATATGGTTTGCTTTTCTGATTTTAAATAAATATTTTTCTATTTGGTTGCTATCTTTAGAAGACTATGAAAATAGATATAACTAAGTATAATCTTACATGGCCTGCAAGCGCTAGAGTCCTAGTGGAAATGGATATTGACAAATTTTGTCAGAGAAAGTTTGGATTGGTCGGCGCATAATGGCTACTGGCAAAAAGTTTTGTGGAACATCCCAAATTTAGAATATTGTAGCAATTGTAGAATATTTGGGCATTTAAATTATGCGCCACATCCCAAAGTTAGAAAGCCTTCTCCAGAAGATGAGGTTAATGCCCATAATTTGGCTAATGCCAATCTCAAACAATGATAAAATTGGAGATGATCGAAATGGGAAAAAATGGTGGATGACATTAATTGATGAATGCAAGCTGATGTTGTGGAGGACATAGAGTATGAGTTTGTTAGAGACGTGAAACTTTTAAGTCATTTGAATGGGGAGAAAGGTGGAGATCTAAAAACAATGTTGATATAACTTTACATAATGAAGTTGAGGGTTGCATTTTAACTAGGGTCGCTCATTATCCTTCTGTTGTGGTTGTGGAAATTGACACCAATAATACTCTTATTGATGAGACTTTAACTATTGCTAGATAAGATTTAGAGGAAGAATAGAACGTGCAAAGATATTAAAGGAAGAAGAGCGCGAATCACGAATTAAAAAGGTTATAAGATTACAATATTATCTCGAATGTTGAATTTTTTTTGGTTGATGATGGTGGAGCTGTGAACCATTCTAGGCTGACTAGGAAGGGCAAGTCAACTCATAATGATTAACCTATTAATTTGGAATATCGCGAGAATTGCAGATTCTTCATCCTTGATATACTCAAAAATTTTATAAGGATCCATAAACTCTTATGTTTTGCTATTTTGGAACCACTTGTCACTACGGATAAAATATAGATTTTTAATAACTTGGGAAATTTTAATTATGTTTCTAATGCGAAAAATAAGATTTGGCCATTTTAGAAAAAGTAAATTTTGGTGTAGGCGGTGCTTGATGACCCATAATTGCTTCATGTGCTTCTTTCTGTTGAGTATTTTTAGGAGTGGGCTACTTTGTCTGTTCAAGCTGCAGTAATTCTGCTAGGGAGGAACCGTAAAATCTATTAATTTGCATTGATTCTGGGTTGAAGGAGAACTGCATTGTTGGAGATTTTAATAGGGTTATTTGCAACTTAGGGTCTAGGTTCAACAAGGCTTTGATGGAAGCTGGGTTGTTTTATCTTGGTTACCTTGGGTTGGCTTTTACTTAGAAGAGTGGCAGAGTCTTTGAGAGGTTGGATAGAATTCTTGTTGAGCAGGAATGACTTTCTAATATTCAATTTTCTAATGTTCAACATCTTGCTAGAACTAGCTCTAATTACAAACCTCTTCTCCTCAACATCACTTTTCTTGAAAAGCCAATTTACTCTCCTTTCAAATACTTAAATACTTAGTCAAATCATTCTGATTTCTTGAATTGTCTTTAAAGGCNGTGCTTGATGACCCATAATTGCTTCATGTGCTTCTTTCTGTTGAGTATTTTTAGGAGTGGGCTACTTTGTCTGTTCAAGCTGCAGTAATTCTGCTAGGGAGGAACCGTAAAATCTATTAATTTGCATTGATTCNAGAGAGGAAGATTATGGATAGAATTTTGCTAAAAAATATCTTAAACTTGAAAACAAGAATATGAAGCTCCTTGAATAGTAAATTGATTTTGATGCTCAAACTATACCACCTATTGTTGTTATATGGTTTGCTTTTTTGATTTTAAATAAATATTTTTCTATTTGTTTGCTATCTTTAGAAGACTATGAAAATAGATATAGCTAAGTATGATCTTACATGGCCCGCAAGCGCTAGTCCTAGTGGAAATGGATATTGACAAATTTTGTCAGAGAAAGTTTGGATTGGTCGGCACATAATGGCTACTGGCAAAAAGTTTTGTGGAACATCCCAAATTTAGACTATTGTAGCAATTGTAGAATATTTGGGCATTTAAATTATGTGCCACATCCCAAAGTTAGAAAGCCTTCTCCAGAAGATGAGGTTAATGCCCATAATTTGGCTAATGCCAATCTCAAACAATGATAAAATTGGAGATGATCGAAATGGGAAAAAATGGTGGATGACATTAATTGATGAATGTAAGCTGATGTTGTGGAGGACATAGAGGATGAGTTTGTTCGAGACGTGAAACTTTTAAGTCATTTGAATGGGGAGAAAGGTGGAGATCTAAAAACAATGTTGATATAACTTTACATAATGAAGTTGAGGGTTGCATTTTAACTAGGGTCTCTCATTCTCCTTCTGTTGTGGTTGTGGAAATTGACACCAATAATACTCTTATTGATGAGACTTTAATTATTGCTAGATGAGATTTAGAGGAAGAATAGAACGTGCAAATATATTAAAGGAAGAAGAGCGCGAATCACGAATTAAAAAGGTTATAAGATTACAATATTATCTCGAATGTTGAATTTTTTTTGGTTGATGATGGTGGAGCTGTGAACCATTCTAGGCTGACTAGGAAGGGCAAGTCAACTCATAATGATTAACCTATTAATTTGGAATATCGCGAGAATTGCAGATTCTTCATCCTTGATATACTCAAAAATTTTATAAGGATTCGTAAACTCTTATGTTTTGCTATTTTGGAACCACTTGTCACTACGAATAAAATATAGATTTTTAATTACTTGGGAAATTTTAATTATGTTTCTAATGCGAAAAATAAGATTTGGCCATTTTAGAAAAAGTAAATTTTGGTGTAGGCGGTGCTTGTCATGTGCTTCTTTCTGTTGAGTATTTTTTAGGAATGGGTTACTTTGTCTATTCAAGCTGCAATAATTCTGCTAGGGAGGAACCGTAAAACCTATTAATTTGCATTGATTTTGGGTTGAAGGAGAACTGCATTGTTGGAGATTTTAATAGGGTTATTTGCAACTTAGGGTCTAGGTTCAACAAGGCTTTGATGGTAGTTGGGTTGCTTTATCTTGGTTACCTTGGGTTGGCTTTTACTTAGAAGACTGGCAGGGTCTTTGAGAGGTTGGATAGAATTCTTGTTGAGCTGGAATGACTTTCTAATATTCAATTTTCTAATGTTCAACATCTTGCTAGAACTAGCTCTAATTACAAACCTCTTCTCCTCAACATCACTTTTCTTGAAAAGCCAATTTACTCTCCTTTCAAATACTTAAATGCTTAGTGAAATCATCCTGATTTCTTGAATTGTCTTTAAAGGTTGGTATTCTATGGAGGTTTGTAATACTTGGTTTAAATTATGGAGGCTACATAAAAATATTGTGAAGATACTGAGGTTGTGGAATTTGGAAATTTTTTGGTGATATACATAACAAGGTTAGGAAAGCTGAGGCTGAATTGTGTAGCTACAGTACTTCGATACTGCGGGGGAATTGGTTGTCGAGGGGTTGATCTTGGCCCAGTAAGAGCTTATTGTTGCCATAAAATGGGAAGATGACTTACTTAAACAAATAGCAGGCGTAGCCCATTTCACTGATGGGGATAGAGATTCTAAATACTCTTATTCTTGCATTAAAAATAAAAAGAAAAAACTAAATTCCATTCTATGTATTCTAGATAATCAACGCAATTCGTTGACTAATTTTGGAGGATATTAATCCCCGAAATTATAGATGTGTAAAATTAATATAATTGACTCCGCTTTGCAATGACGTCAAAAACTTGATTCGTTATTTTATGAATAAGAAACTAAAAGAATTTATGTTGGGATTCTATGCAAGTATACATATTGTTATTAAATAATACAGGACTTTCTGTTTAAGTCCTAATTATCGATCTCATGAGAAAGGTTTAAATTCACAATGAAAATTTAAATTAGGAAATTCACAAAAATAAAGAAAATCTACTATACTAATTTCAAATGTTTAAGGTGTTATCAGAACTAAATTACCAACTACTAGCAAAACTGTATAGCAAAGCTAAACAATAACTACCAAACTATATTTTTGTGATGAAACAATCTAATTTGAGAAAACATCTTTCCCACTAAAACGAGTTTTTGGTTTAATGAGAGAAATGGTTTTAATATGTCTTGTGTCAAATTGGAGCAATTTTAATTCTCTATCCTTAATCAAGTGTTATAGAGAATCATTGACTAATATTAGCTTTAGTATCTAAATCTGTGGTTAGGCTGAGAGGATATTGACTATCACTTCAGCATTCCGACTTCCCTTCCTCTGAAGGCTAACTCTTGTTTTAGTTCTTAAACATGAAGACTAAATTGGAGATTTTTGTCTGTCACCCTAGAATCTCCAATTTTTCGCTCAATAATATATATTTCATTATTTATTGACACCTAATTCCATGAACAAAACACTTCTTCATGGAATCGAATGTGATTCTCATTTTGTTATAAAACTCATACTCCATTTCTCGGATAATATGTTAACCAATAGATCTTAACATTTAAATTGGCCAAATCGAAAAATAAATTAAGAACAGAGTGAAAAATCATCACAATTTATTTTATATTTTAAAATTGATACATCCAAATTATCTTTTCATTTCATCATATCTCAGAGTAGGGAGAAAGATAAAAAAAATTACTCAGACCTCATGAGAAAGATACGATAAAATATGAATTTTATAAATAAAAGAAAGTTTATACAACAATAATGAACAAACATAATTTATCGTTAACTCTTTCTTAAAGCAAATCTCTTGTAGCTCAACTTGGACTCTTTCTCTCTTTACAAGACTCTTGATTCTCTCTTCAAAGATGCAGGGAAGAAGAAATCTCTCACTTTTCTCTCTCTCCAACAACTCTTAGGAGAAGTTACACTTAGACTCACCACACTAAATAATGCACATAATAGAACACTAAAGAAAACTCAATGACACACTAGCCCCCTTTTTCTTTAGTCAAATTTCTCTCAAAATAGAGCATAATGTCGATTTTCCAAGAGAAATATTCAATAACTTTACAAAAAATATCCAAATTCATTGAATCTTTTAGAAATTTGCCCAGCACAGACATTGGCGTCGTCGGCGCCCATGATGGGGTCGTCGGCATCGCCCGTGGTCTGAATTATTTCTTGTGCTCTCTATTAAATGGTGTTGTCGACGATGAGTATTTCTTCCAAAACGCTAGTTTGACTCCGAATTCCTTTCTTTTTGCTTCAAACAAAAAATGACCAACTTGTAATAAAACATGAAAAATATCTTCCTTTAAAACTCAATATCACAAAAAAACATGTATAAAATATATGTATAAAAATACATATATTTTTGGTGCATCAAAATCCTCTAAATCTACATGTTATTTGTCTTCAAGTAACTACTTTTCTACATAAAAATATGACTTATAGTAAAGAATTTACTTCTAGATTTTTATATTTTGGTCTACTAAATATTATAGCATAACTTAAAAAAATTAAAAATAACTCAAGTTTATACAAAACGTATAAGAATATATAGCAGTTAAATCTAAGATTTCTAACTCTCTATTCTTTTCAAGTAAAATTATAAATTTTCATATTAAAGCAACTTAGAATATACATATGAAAATGAACTTGATGAAAACTTTACTAGTAAATATGCTAATACTTAAATACAAGTTTAGAGAATGCAACTAAGCCTTCTTCCTTAAGTTCATTCAAGTGAAGTCAATTTTTGATTATGCATCTCCTCAAGCTTCTCCTCACATATTTTTCTTTTATTTTCTTTCTTTTTTTCTTTTTGTAAGGATTATTATATCTGGATAACCTTTAATAATTTTGAACTTCACTATTCTTTTCTTAAAGTTTAAAAAATATTTTCACATTCCTTCACTTTATAATTTATTTTAGCTTTGAAAAATTTAATAAAGTTTCAATCTTCTTTTCTTACATGTAACATTAAGATTCTCAATACTTCAAAAATACAAATTCCTTTACTATAAATTGAAAAACATAATCTTACTCTCTCATACCAAATACCTTAATCTCTATATTTAACCTTTATTATTAAAAGTTTTTTACTTAAGCTTACTATATGTTTAGAAACCCAAATATAGTTATCAAAAGTTAGGCTCTACTATCACATGTCATGTTAAATTAATATTTTTTAAAATATAGCTCATTGAGAACAAATAAAATTAAGTTTCTTTATTTAAAAAGGAATTTTTCTTCCCCCCCAAACTTAAATTTTTAAAAATGAAACATGAAAAACTGAAAATACAGAATGAAAGAAAACAATTAATATAAAAGAAAAGATTTACCGTTTAAAGGTTCTATTTTTTTTTTGAATCTTAACTTTAAAATATTACATGTGCTAGTATAAAAAACTACAAGACATAAAACATTAAATAACATATAATATAAAAAAAAATATTTGTTGAGAATGAGTTATCTAAAAATAAATATAACAATGTACTAAAAACAAATAATAGTACTAAAATAAATTTCCATTCAATAACTCTACAGACTATAGTTCACAACACAACATTCAATAAAAATTAAAGTTTCACACTTAACAAACTAAACAATAATAACAACAACAACAACAAAATGCAACAAACTGTAAACTAAATAAAAGATCATAACTATGACTAAGAAGTCATCCTCACTCATCCTCTTCTTATTCTTCTTCTTCTTCTATATCAAAATTTTACTGCTGATAAGAGGTAAAGATAGGGTCTATGAAAGTGTACCGTGTGGTCACCCTTCATGTGTCTTACCATAGCTTATCATATGCAACATAATATTCAAACTTTTGCTTTGCTAAATTATCATTATTTGTATTTCTGGTCTCCAAATTTTTAATCATGTTCTCTATTCTCAAGACATCTTGTTGGATTCTCATCTGTTCCATAAGTTCTTGGAGATTAGGGGTGCTAGAAGTAGAAGGAATATCTCTAGTCCTTCCCATTCTCCATCCAACATGAGATTCATAGGTTTTAATATTTGCTGACCCAATAAATTTAAGAGGCTCAATCATTTCCTCATCAATTCTAAAATCAACTCCTGATTACTCACATAATGTGAAAATCTGGGCAGACTGTCCTCATCCAATAATTGACTAACCTAGAGCAGTAGAACGAATGTTCCTATAGATTATGGATACAACATATAGATTGCCCATCTGCTAAGTACAAAGTTAAGGATAGCTCTATCTTTAGTAACTTCACTATGTTAGTTTGTAGAAATTATTCTGGCAGATATAAAGTAATGTTAGGCCTTGGATACTACATTTAACATAGAAGCATAGAAGTTTACCTTAACGTTATTCCTCACATTCTAAGCTCCTCTTCCATCAGTAAGAAATGAAATAAATTCATTTAAAGCCTTGTTTGTAGTAGAGAATGTGTTGTACTTACAGAGATATGATTCTCACAACTGATAAAGTTCATTAATCTTCCTTGGGGTGAATTCAACCATTTAATCATGAACGTGGACCTGGTCATCAGAAGTCTCTTTAAAATTGGCATAGAACTTCATGATTATACCAATAACAACATTGGTAGTAAAGTAACAGAAATTCTCCCACTACCGAGCAACATCCAATCTTTCGACTTCACCGCCCAAATTTTTGAACGGTTGATCCAAAAATTAAATTTCCATTATTTTCATACATCAGTTATTTCCAATTCACTTCAACGTATAATTAGTTTTTTTAAAAAAATAATATTCATCTTTAAATAGTCCACAAATAGATGTTTTTGCAAGCAAAACAAAACCAACTTTTATATATGAAATTCTAAATTTTTACAAACACAGATTTTTAATCACTCTAACACATACATAAAACAAATCACACTATAATTCAACGTCGAAATCAAGCCACAACACTATAACGCTGAAAACTAAACTATACATAAAATTAAAGTTATAGGAGTTTTAAAGAAAAATAAATCCAACACAATTACATTAAAAAAAATTAATTTTAAACAATGGAAAGTTCAACTTCTTCAATTACTCCTCTTCATCTTTAGTATAATCTCTTCCTTTAATATTTGCCATAGACGGCTAATGTACGTACATACATACAAATTGTAGAAGGGTCGGTGCAAAAATTGATTAGTCAAATTTTCGTCAATCCATTTATTCTTTCCATTTATTCTTCTTAAACATTTGCACCAAATCTGCTTCAATCTGTTTTGTATAATCAAATTGTTCCTTCATCCTTTAATTTAAGTGATCAAAATGGTAAGTACGATTTCCTATCACATTCATGACATTTTGAAGTTCTTTTTCTATCTTCTTCATTTTCTTCTGCAAAACTTGTTAACTTCCGATTGTACAGGGCATTAAGGGTGTCAAAGCATGTGATGATTGCTCTAAGATAATGTTCAACACTTCATTTCCATTCCCAATATAGTTTTCATCAATATGATCCATGGGCTCCCAGGGTGATAACACTTTCTCCTAACTTTCATATGGTACTTGAGATTGATTGCAAAGTAAAAAGATCACAGAAATATGCCCTAGTCCATTTATAGGCCCATTCATAATTATACCCATAATAGATTTAAAAATAATTGACCCCACATCAATGGGCTTTCTCATTTGAATGCAATAGTTTAAAATTGCACTTTCTTTTGTAACTTTAGTAATTTTCATTGTAGGGGGTATTTTGTAGAGATGAAAGCCATTGTTTAGATATTGGATTTAGCAGTGAAGCAGAGAAACTAATATACCCCTCATCTCTGATATCCCAATTATCACTTTCATCCATCAGAATTGGTATACATCATACATCAAATCCTTCATTGGAATAAAGTTCATATTATGACAGATCAACACACTTTCTGCCATAAACATATCGTTAATTTGCGATGGAGTAAATGGCACGCCCTTACCTTGAACGAAGATGACTCCTTGGTTATTTCCATGAAGATTTGCGTAGAATTCTTTTACTACTAGAACAACTACTACAGCGGTATTGTAGCATAGAACTTCCCAACATCTCAATGCTATGATTTTCTCAATATGTAAAATTGGATTACTCAATTAATGATTGACAAAGCCTCTCTTTTTGATAAGTGTTAGCACAATTTTTAGGTTGAGGAGTTGCCCGTAAGAAGCTGTCGATAACCAGAATCGAAATTCTGTCGCCCGCTTCGGAAGAGCATTTTAATTTACATTAATATATATATATATATATAT
>JXCR01136438.1:0-15545 GCA_002079205.1 Phalaenopsis hybrid cultivar | reverse complement strand
TATATATATATATATTAATATATATATTTAAGTTTAGAGAAATATGAAATCAAACTGACACCATATTTTTCATAGTTTAAGTGAAAGAGCATTGTACCTCAAACCCTGTATCTATTCCGAATGATAGACACAAGACTTGAGGATGAAACTCGATCAAATAAACTAAGAAATATACGACATCTGTTTGGTCTGTGAAACTATTTTATTTGCCGTCAATTTTCTTATTTAATATGAAGAATTAAATAGGGTTTATATTAAACTGGTTTCAGATAAGCTTCCTAGAAGGACAAGCCCCTATGGTTAATTATATCTCAGGTAACCGAAGTCACTTATGAAAACTCTCAATATAAAATTAGGAAATAGTATCTTCAAGGAGTTCAAATGGATAGGACTTTTCAGCGATATCGAACAAAGAGGTGTGAAAAGATTGAAAATTTGGAACATTTTGTTGTAGAGTTCAAAGGAGGAAGAACTAGGGGATGTCATGGATCCAAAGGAGAATCTCGGTAACTTTTCAATCTATTTTATTGTTTGGCTTCAATTTTGAGGAGAAATTTATTTGGGTGTTTCATCCTGCTAATTTTATTTATTAGAGCTTACATTTGTGTGAAACGATCACACAAATAACCTGGAAGATGTGAGGATTTAGGGCATGAGAAACTACAGTCTCGGAATCCTAAAACGAGTTATGGCTTATATTGTACAACAGAGCTGTACAAAGGCCTCAATATAAGTTGAGGATTCATGTTGCATAAGTAGACAACCTCAAAATCCTATGGCTTGGTTGTTTAATTCTAAGGAAGGAAATTGGTTTAGCTGGGGAAGACAGGTTTTGTTGTTGAAGATGGTCGTGCTGCCCACCATGTTAGCTCCAACCTCCTTGCTGTGATGAGTTTACGTTTTTTAGGGTGTCAAGTTATGATGTCAAATCAGGTGGCCCTATGGTTGTAGTTCTTTAAATATTATGGGGCATGTTAAAGTTGATTAGAGCGACAACGGTTAGGATCCTATGGTTCCCTCGTTTAGGTACTACTATTTTCTATTGGATTTACTTAGTCCAACTGAATTTACTAAACTCAACTTAATGAGTTTCATACTTTCATTTAGATTGTGGGAAGCTTCGTTAGCAACCGTAGGTTACTTCTCTGAGGGATTCCCGATCATCTGATAGAGACATCTTAATTTAGTTGTAGTTGTTGTTTTTGTGATGTCTGTGATTAAATTTTAAGTAGTTTTATATTTTGAATGTTGTGGATGTGATTTTTATCTTGGTTGATTTTAATTTTGGTTTTGAGTTTTGGTTTTGTGGCTATCCTAATGGTTTTGGTTTTCATGCAAGGTGACATTGTTGTTTAGCATGCAAGTTTTATAAACATAAAAAAGTACAGTATGAAAGTACAAGAAAGACGGTACTGTAAATTATAAAAAACGTACCTGGCGAGTCTTCTTGTACCACCACCTTAAACTAAAAATGTAGTGGTTGTATTGCACTATGTAGTGGTTGTATTGAAAGATTTAAGCTCCAAAATTGAACTCTGGCAAGGGGAATTAGGGTAATGTAGTGGTTGTATTGCACTATGGAGGTCTCAAGAAAGCTCAGGGAATAATTTTAGAGGCTATTATTAATAAATTTTTTCAGCAAACCTTTATGGCCATGGAGGTGGAGCTCTTATAGAAACGGTTTAGGGTGGCTCTGTGAGCCAATGTATGGGTGCAAACTCTTGCCTATGTAGAGGGCAGAGAGGCTCTAAACATCAAATGAGATGAGGTGGCCTCTAGGTTTAAATTGATATTGGATTTCTTGAGTGTGGCTCACGGTTTTGGCTCCTCCGGCAATTAGGCCGGCCAACAAGGCTAGGAGAGGTGGGCAAGAGGTCAGGTGAATCTGTCACAACAATTTATTTGAGCAGGTGTTTATTTTTGGCAAAAATCCCTTAAGCTTAAGCAATTTTGGAAATAAATCCCTTGATTTGGGGATCCTTTGGTCCATGGCTCATTTGGGTTGTTCCATTGGGTTTAGCCTAGTCAATAAGGTTCAAAATTTTTTTGTGGTGGCTTTGCCTTGACCAATTTGGCTAGATTGGGTCAACTTTTGGTGAAGGGGTCCATGTAGGTCAATTTGGCTTAAAGTGGGTTTAGGTTGGGCTAGGCATGACTTTGACCCCAATTGATTGCTCAACATTTTGTAGATGATTGTAATGAACATTTTTTATGAAGGATTGAAATAATTTTGAGTTCAATTAGAAGCTCAAGTTGAAGGATATTGAGATTTTGGTCAATTTGGGCATGTTGAACTAGACTTAGGCTTAGGTTGAGCTAGGCTTGGAATTTGGCTCAATTGAATGCTCCAAATGATCCAGGGAGATGTTATGAAGGTTTTTCATGAAGGAATGGAGTAGAAATTTTGGGCTAAGACAATTAATTTGGTGGAATTTTGAGACATGGCCAAATTAGGGTAACATTGGGGATTTTTGGATTTGCCTTGAAATTAAATGAAATTGAGGCCTCACCAAGGCCAATTGAATGTCAAGTTCGATGTGTACGAAGGTTATAAAGAGTTTAGGATCCAAATTGAGGCCAATTGAGTAGGCTATAGGGTTCGATTTGGTGGAACCAAGTCATAGGGCCAAAGTTAGAGTTTTGACTTAGATGAAATTTGGGCTCAAAGCGTGGGCCAATTGAGCTTGGATTTGGTTTAGATTGGTGATATGGAAGGTGAATTTTAGTTTAGAGTTGAAATTGGGAGAAATTGGGACCAAAGATGGACATTTGAGGTAAACTTAGGGAAATTGGGCCTTTAAAAGCAATTTCGGGGTTTTGGTCAAAGTGGACAAATTGGTCAAAGTGGGTCATGTGGTAGTTGAGAAAATTGAAATTAGGAATATTTGGAAGGTTTTGACTTTTTTTAATTTTTTAAATTTTGGGCTAAGAAGGGGCGTTTTGGTAATTTGGTAATTTGTTGGTGATTTTGGGTAGTTTGGATGTTTTCAAAAGGTTTGAAATGATTTTTTAACAAATTTGGGTATTTTGGGTAAATTTGGAAATTTTGGCCAAATTTAGGGTTCAAGGGTACTTAGGCAATTTGGGGGAGTTAAGTGGAAAAAGGCCAAGTTAAGTATTTTTGGTAGAATTGGGGAGTTAACCATCATAAATGAGCTATGGACCGATGGAAACCCCATTTGGGTACTCTATGTACTGGTTTTAGCTAAACCCTACTTTAGGGTCAGTGAGTTTAGAGGACCATCTACATGAGTCTCCCAAATGATTAAGGGATCAAAGTCAAGAAATTTTGGTTTTGTGTTTGTGAGTGATTGTGAATGAGTTGGTTGTAGTGAGTGCCTTAGCTCCAGACCAACACCCAGGGCCAACCCTAAGGTCCAAAAATCCTATGGGAACTATCCTTGGGCTCCCCATAATGAACCCACCTATTAAGTGCTAGAGGTTAGGACTACTATGTGGAACTTCAAGTTGAGTAAAAAGGTGTTTGGAATTTCTAATGGTGAGGGTTCCTTTCCTAGTTTTCTTGGAATAGTGAACAGGAAAGTTCTATGGCTTAACCCTAGGCTACTAAAGAGGAAAAAGTAGACCTCAACCAAAAGTGGAGTCAACAATAAGTCTTTTCTTCGTGATGTCTTTGTCGTAAATTTTTGTGCATCAAAATTGATGAACTTTCTTCGATTAAAAATCTCATAACATGAGTTGTTTCTGGAATTAGAAGCCATGGATTTTGAAACTTGAAAGTATTTGGTTGTATAAAATGGTTTTCATGCTTTTAAAAAGACCTTTAAGGAATTATTTTGAAGCAAAATCCCGCCAAAGTACGCAAAAAACTTTCTGAACTGCCAAGACCGCACTGGGCCCTATCGGTGCCCCAGATGGCGTCGTCGGCGCCATGACTCTGGAAAAGGGCACTGTCAATGCCAAAGCCATAGTTGTGTATGTTTCATCTTTGGTTCAATTAATTTCCAAATTTTAGTCCAATACTAAGATACAATTGCCCAAATTGATGATTGGTTCAATTTATTTCGTTTTAATATCCATTTCATCAAACAGGAAATGTTATGAAGGGTGCTGTCGGTGTAGAAGTATCCATCTAATTAATTTCGTTTAAATATCTTTCTTTTGCATCAAATATCAACGTACAAACTTTTGTCCAATACCAAGATAAAATTGCCCAAATTAGATGCTAAAACTGTTTCATATTTAGCTCAAATTTAGAAATTAATTTTGAGACATGGCCAAAAGGGCGCTGTCGGTATAGAAGTATCCATCTAATTAATCTTGTTTAACATCCTTCTTTTGCATCAAATATTTTACAACAGAATGATTTGTATGCACTATACATTTAACTCTAATTAAGTATGGTCTAAAATTATCAAAGGCGTAGACAATAGCTAATAGCTTATTTTCAGTAGTGGTGTGATTAATTTGAGCATTATTTAGAGTTTTACCAGCATAATATATTACGTTAAAAATTTTGTTATACCTTTTCCCTAAAACAGATCCAATAGCATGATCACTAGCATCACACATTATTTCAATTGGTTTCCCCTAATCAAGTGAAACTATTATAGGAGCAGTGATTAATTTTTATTTCAGTAGTGCAAATACTTTTATGCATTCCTCATTAAAATTAAATTTCATATCCTTTTCTAAAAGTTTAAATAATGGCTTAGTAATTTTTAAAAAATTTTTATACAAGGTTTGTATAAACTAACATGTCCTAGAAAACTTCTTAATCCTCTAATCGTAGTAGGAGGCGATAATTTCACAATAACTTGAATTTTTGCTAGATCTACTTTTTTGCCATTTTCAGAAATTTTATGTCCAAGTACAATTCATCTTGTAACCATAAATTGACATTTTTTTCCAATTTAGTACTTAGTTGATTTTTTCACGTAAGTACAAAATTTTTTATAAATTATTTTAATATAATTCAAATGAAATTTCGAATACAGAAAAATCATCCATAAATAGTTTCATTCCACAATTAAGTAAATTGCAAAAAATTGACATCATACATCTTGGAAATATCGCAGGTGCGTTATATTGTCCATAACGATTTCTACAAAAAAGAAATGTTCCATAAGGGCTTGTAAATAATTTTTCTTGATCCTCAGGAGCAATTGAAATTTATTGATACCTAGTATATCCATCTAGAAAGCAATAATATTTTTGCCCAGCTAATCTATCCAACATTTGGTCTAGAAATGATTAAGGAAAGTGATCTTTTCCGGTGACGATATCTAAGTTTATATAGTATATACACATTTGCCAACCAATAACTTGTCTTGTTGGAATTAATTTACTTTTCTCATTTACTTCAACTCTTAACCCTCCTTTCTTTGGACCATAGTGGATCAAACTTGCCTTAGCACTATCTGAAATAAGATATATAATTCCAACATCTAACCATTTTAGGATTTCCTTTTAAACATTTTCTTTCATTATCAGATTTAATCTCCTCTGAGGATCAGCTTTAGGTTCATATTGTTTATCTAATAGAATTCTGTTAATAGAAATTGAAGAATTGATTTCTTAAATATCTGTTAAAGTTCATCCTAAGGCCTTCTTATATCTTTTCAACATTACTACTAATTTTTCTTCTTGAATTTCAGCTAAATTAGAAGATATAATAACATATTTTATAGTCGAATCTCCGAAAAATNTTATATCTTTTCAACATTACTACTAATTTTTCTTCTTGAATTTCAGCTAAATTAGAAGATATAATAACATATATTATAGTCGAATCTCCGAAAAATATATATTTTAAATGGGCAGGTAATACTTTCAGTTCAAGTTCAGGTGGTTTAATACTTGAAGGAATAAGATTTTTATTATCATTTTCTAAAAGCTTCAAAATTTCATATTTGTCTTGAACATAATCTAAATTCTCTTTTTTTATTTCATTCTCATTCTCATAATTCTCTTCTTACCTTAATTTTTCTTTAAACATTCCCTTAAATTGCTAATTACTTAGATAATCAGTAACTTCCATTCTAAAACATTCATTATCATTTTCAATTGCAGGATATTTCATAGCTTTTGCTATATGAAATGTTACTTCTTGATCATTGACTCTCTTCATTAATTCTCTTTTTTGCACATCTATCACAGCTCTCTCTGTTGCAAGAATTGGTATCCCAAAAAAGGAATATCTTTATCTTCCTCCATTTATAATACAATAAATTTTAAAAGAAAAATAAATTTATCCAATTTCACTGATACATCTTTTATAAATCCTTTAGGATAAGTTATTGATTGATCAGCTAATTGAATAGTTATAGTAGCAAAGAAAATCTATCCTAAATCTAAAGTTTAAAAATTGATAGGGACATAAGATTAATACTAGCTCTTAGATCACATAAGGCTTTTCCAGAAAATTTTTCACCAATAGCATAAAGTATAGTAAAATTAACAGGATCTTTTAACTTTTCAGGAAGCTTTTTTTGAATAATTATGCTACACTCTTCACTGAGTGCAAAAGTCTTGTGATATGCAAACTTGCTCTTCTTGTTTACTATATCCTTCATAAATTTCACATAACTTGATATTTGTTCCAAAGCCTCAATGAAAGGAATATTTATCCTTAAATTTTTAAGGAATTACAAAAAGTTTATAATTGTTTATCTTTATTCTTCTACTTCAATCGTCCAGGAAATAAAAGGTGGCAGTTTTTCTAATAAAATCTTTGTTGGTTTATTTTCATCATTGACTCTTTCAATTTTAACATTCTCCTTCTCAACTTCAGTTTCTCTTTGGATTCTTGTCTCCACTTTTTTTTCATTTCGTATTTGAATAGCTTTAATTTGCTCCTTATTCTGATCTTATGGATTAACTTCAACAATGCTAAAAAGAATTCCTTAAGGTCTTTTACTAAGTGCAGTAGTTATATGTCCTAATTGATTTTTAAGTTTCCTAATTGTAGCTCCTTGATTTTGTATTTGATTTCCCATGTTCAATATTACTTCTTCCATAGTCAACTTCTTCTCCTTAAATTGTGAGCTATTGCTAAATCCGGGAGGATAATAAGGTCTATAGTTAGGATTCCCTTGGTTATTTGAATTTTTTGAGGGGTTCACCGAATTGTTATAATTATTCCAACTAAGATTAGAGTGATTTTTCCATCCAGGATTATAATAATTAGAATAGAGATTATTATTTCTATTATATTTAGCATTCATAATTGTTGATTCTTTACATCTGGTGGTAGAATATCACTCATAATCCAATTTATTGTATCGGCATACCACGGTATATTCCTTATATCAGTACTATCAATTTTTCTTTAGGAAGTTTCTAAAATTTCATTTTCAAAATTAGTTAATATTTCTTGTTCTAGTGTAGGCAAATGACCTGCTATTTGATTATCAGTTCTGTTTCTATCTACTGCCACAAAATCTTGCACTTGTATTAGAAGTATTATTCTAATTAATCTCAATTTAACATCCTTATTTTGCAACAAATATTTGATAATAGAATTATATGTATGCACTATACATTTAACTCCAATTAAGTAAGGTCTGAATTTATCAAAGATACAGACAATAGCTAAAAACTCTCTTTCAGTAGTGGTGTAATGAATTTGAGCATCATTTAGAGTTTTACTTGCATAATATATTATCTTAAAAATTTTATTATACCTTTGCCCTAAAACAACTCTAATAGAATGATCATTAGCTTCACGCATTATTTCAAATGGTTTCCCCAAATAAGGTGGAACTATTCTAGGAGTAGTGATTAATTTTTCTTTCAGTAGTTGAATGATTTTATGCATTCCTCTTTAAAATTAAATTTCGTATCCTTTTCTAAAAGTTGACATAATGGCTTAGTGATTTTTGAAAAAAAAATTATATAACGTCTGTAGAAACCAACATGTCCTAGAAAACTTCATTACCCCTATAATCGTAGTAGGAGGTAGTAATTTTATAATAACTTGAATTTTTGCTGGATCTACTCCATGCCATTTTCAGAAATTTTATGACCAAGTATAATTCCTCCTGCAACTATAAATTGACAATTTTCGCAATTTAGTATTAAGTTGATTTTTTCACATAGTTTGAGAACTTTTTCTAAATTATTTAAACAGCATTCAAATGAAGTTTCGAATACAAAAAAATCATCCATAAATACTTTCATTCCAAGTTTAATTAAATTATAAAAAATTGGCATCATACATCTTTAAAATGTCGCAGGTGTGTTACATTAGCCAAAAGTCATTCTATGAAAACCAAATGTTCCATAAGAGATTGTAAATGTTTTTTCTTAGTCCTTAAGAGCAATCAAAATTTGATGATACCCGATATATCCATTTAAAAAATAGTAATATTTTTGCTTAACCAATCTATCCAACATTTGGTCTATAAATGGTAAAGGAACATGATCTTTCCTGGTGGCTATATTTAATTTTCTATAGTGTATACAAATTTACCAGCCAAGAACTTGTTTTATTGGAATTAATTTATTTTTCTCATTGACTTCAATTGTCACTACTTTCTTTGGAAAACAGTGGATCAGACTTACCCAAGAACTATCTGAAATATGATACATAATTCCAACATATAACCATTTTAAGATTTTCTTTTTAATAATTTCTTTTATTATAGGGTTTAATCTCCTCTCAAAATCAATTTTTTGTATTGTTCATCTATTAGAATTTTGTGCAAACAAATTGGAGGACTAATTCCTTTAATATCTTCTAAAGTCCATCCAAAGGCGTTCTTATATCTTTTCAAAATTTCTACTATTTTTTGTTCTTGAATTTCAGTTAAATCAGAAGATAAAATAACATACAATGTAGATGAATATCCAAAAAATACATATTTTAAATGGGCAGGTAATACTCTCAGTTCAAGTTCATGTGGTTCAATACTTGAAGGAATAAGACTTTTATTATCATTTTCCAAAGGTCCAAAATTTCAAATTTGTCCTGAACATAATCTAAACTCTCATTTTTTATTTCATTCTCATTCTCATAATTCTCTTCTTGCCTTAATTTTATCCAATTGATTGCCTTAACCCACAAATTGGCATCCAATTCATGTTGAAAACTCTTCATGAGATCCTTTGACCATTTATAACAATCAATTTGGACTTAGCCCAAGGCTAACCCAAGCTAGACCCAAGCGACCATTTACAATAATCAATTTGGACTTAGCCCAAGGCTAACCGAGCTAGACCCAAGCCTATCACCATTTAAAATAATCAATTTGGACTTAGCCCAAGGCTAACCCAAGCTAGACCCAAGCCTAGCCATTTACAACAATCAATTTGGACTTAGCCCAAGGCTAACCCAAGCTAGACCCAAGCCTAGCACAAAATGACCAAATTGATTAAAATTAAAATTCCCTCAAATTGACCCTTCAATTGAACCCAAAACCACTTCCATTCTTCATCAAAGTTGTTCCTTATGATCATCTACACCAAATGCAACATTTATTTGGGCCAATTAACATGGTTAACCTAGCAACCTAGCCCAAACCCAAGACTTGCTCATTTGCACCCATTTGGACCCATGCACTAAATGTGACCTAACCACCCTAAAGTCACCAAATTAACTCCATCACAGCCATTAGTTGGACTTAGTGACCAGTACCAACACAATGAAACCACCTAAATCAAGCTATGGACCAAAGGTATGAAACCAACCTAGAGGTCGGCTCAGCCAAAACACTTGATGGAGCTCCTCTGCCCTCCACCTAAGCACCACATTACACCTCCTAATTGGCCATGACAGCCACATTAACCCCATTTTTATAAAAGGCCACCTCCATGGCCGTTAAGTGATGAAACTTCCTTAGTGAGGCCTCTCCAAAATTCACACAGAGCTTCCCTAAGATCCCCTCAGTGCATTCCAACCATTTTCCCTCACCAATTCCCATTTTTGGAGCTCAATTTTGAGCTTAAAACCTTGTTGGAAACCAGGACAGAGCCCATTACATCTCCACACTCCATCAAACTCAAATTAACTCTACCCACACCTTCACAACCAAGAAACAAGCCAAAGCCCCATAAAATCTCCCTTCCACAGAGCCTCAACCATAGCTCTAGACCAACACCCAAATTCGACCGTGATGGAATTCATACCTAGGCCTCACACCAAGACCAGAGACTCAATCCCCAGCCTCTTTGGATCATAACAAGCGTGCCAATACCCTCTGATTGAAGCTTCACTTCTCAGAGAAAAGGTATAAAACATCACCACATCCCGAGCCTATTCCAATTCTCCATTTAATTAGGCTTAATTTAATTACATGATTACCATATGGATGTGTTCATCTCACTCAGACGAGTCCATAAGACCAAACCCGAGGTGATTTGGTTGAGTCTAGGCTGAGGTCTTACGGTTTTAGTGTGGACGGTCACAGGCTCATTCTATTGGGGACGATGACGGGGAGCCGTTTAATCGAGCGTGTATCAAATGGACGGAGGAGATCGAGCCGGACCGCGCTTCGGGACATAAACCGCGCGTCGAGTCAGCAGTTACATGGACAGCGGCGTCCAACCAGAGCGCGCCATGCATGACTTCGGAGTTGTATAGGATCTAGTCAGCACACTCGATTTAAATTGAAAATTAGGGTTTTTTCTATGTATTTAAACTCCCTAAACTTCAAAGATCCATAACTTTGTGTAGAAAAATCACAAAAAAAAAATAAAAATACCCTCTTGCTCAGTGAACAGAGGAAAATAATGTAGAATAAACCTCAAGTCCATTTGATGCATAAAGTATTTTTAATTAATTAAACACTATTTGGTGTCATTTGATTCTCCATGCATATTGATACATCACCTTGGCCTGAAATTTTGGCATGTTGTAGCCTCTGTCAAGGGAAACATCCTCTGATTTTTTCAAAGTTAGAGGAGGTTCTTCGACAGAGATCCATATTTTTTAAGTTTTTGAAAATTATTTCCTCAAAATAATCATGAAAATTAGCATATTGATTAGAAAATTCTAAGAAAATTTTGGAAGGTCCACAATGACTAGAGAAGCTTTTGGAAATAATTTTATGGGTCAAGTCATTTAAAACGCACTTAAATTTTAAAAACACTAAATCATTAAGATAATTAAATTTAAAAAATATAAATTTTTAAATGACTTGATTTTTAATCACCACTGCGGTTTATGATCCAGAGAACTCACTATAAAAATTTCATAATATTTTGAGTTCGTTTGGTAACTTAAGTTGATTTTTAAACATAAATACCACTTTTGACACATAAATGATTTTTAAATCAAATTATAACTCAAAAAATTATGAAATTTAGTTTTTTGAGTTCTATGTGTTCAGGGACATTTTATAAAAATAAAATATTATTTAGAATAAAAACTTGTTTTTTAACCTATTTTAAATATTTAAAATAATTAAAAATTCATAAAAAAACACCAAAATAATAAAATTCATGAAAATGTTCTAAATTGCTTCATAATCACTTAAGAACAATTATAATATTTTTCCAGATTTTCTAAGTAAAGATATTGAATTTCAAAGCTTTAAAAAGAGTTTTTAAAGACTAAAAATGAGTTTTAACTAAGATAATTCCAATAAATCAAAGAAAAATCAAAAAAAATATGAAATATGCTCCTCTGGGTTTTCTAACCTCAGAGAAATTTTTTAAAAATACATAACTTAATTTTCATCATTTATAAAATTTTATTTTTATTAAATAACCCAGAACTTAAAATAATTCTGATAAATCACAGAGAATTTAAAAAATTATGAAATTTGGTCCAAAGGCTTCTCTAGTCTAGGTCCACCTCGAGTAAAAATTTCAAGGGTTTAGAATTTACCTTGGTCAGTTAGGAATTTCCTTTGAAAATCCCTATTTTGCATGAAAAAAATTATATAAAATAAATTAAATTCTAAAAAATCACATTTTCTCCTCTGATGTCTTAATTGACTCATGAATGAGATAGGATAAAAATTTTAAACTCATTTGAATTGAATTTAACAAATTATAAAGTGTTAGAGCCTTAGGGGCAAATGTGTAATTTTGGAAATTTCGTCTTAATTAACATTTAGGCTTAAGTCAAGGAGGGAAATGGACAACCTCTGATCATAATCAATTTATTTGATGTTTGGAACACAAGGGGTAAATTGGTAGAAACCAATCTCTCCTTGTAAATTAAGTTAATAAATTTATAAATTATTAACATTTGGAAGTTTATTAAAATTAAGTGATCCTGGACTTAGGGGTATGACTTTTGAAGTCAATAATTAATTGATTTAATACCCCTATTTTGATTTTCAAATAAAATTCAAATTATGAATCATGACCACTTGAAGCTTAACATTTTCTAAACTAATTAAGACATTCACCTAGGTCTTAAGGGCTTAGTGGTGACTTAGGCCAAATCAAAATTGACTAAATGGGATTAGAGAAATAAACATAGCATAATCAAACATCCTTGAAACACCACTAAGCCTAATTAAAAAATTGGCTAAGTGTTCAGGTTACACCAACTTTCCCTTTAAGGAAATTCACTCACATAATTTTCAAATTAAATTATAAATGATAATTACCCCTTTCTTTGGGATAATTAAGACATCAATGTTCACTGAGCATTATAAGTATTCACAGGATGAACCATTAAGCAAAATAATAAGTTTAAATGGACTCGAGGCTTTTCACTAGTTGATGAGAGGGAGGCATAGACCTGCATCCTCCTCCTAACTTGTTGGATATCTCAGAGGTCTATTAAACTTAATATACTTTGCTCAATGAAATCATCATCAATTAAACTTTTAAAGACTCACCAAAATACAACATAGAGTTAGGAAAACCACCAGAACTTTATTTTCCCTTCTCTTCATAAATGCCCTCACATGCATTTTTAAGTTTCAGGTGATGGAATGAGAAGACTCGCGATGTATGCTTTTACAGTTTATAGTACCATCTTTTTGTGCCTTTTTCCTTACATGCTTTATGCTTACGTTATTTCTTTTCATACTTGCATTTGCCTGCATGTATGAAAACAACATGAACTTGCATGAAAATCAAAACTAAAACTAAAATCAACCAAGATAAAATTTACCCCAACAACATTCAAAAAAATAAAACAATCAAAATTTAATCACAAACATCACACAAAACTATAATTGCAACTAAATTAAGATGTCTCTATTGGATGATTGGGCATCCCTCGGAGGAGATAACCTACGGTTGCTAACAAGGCTTCTCATGGTCTAAATGAGATTATGAAACTCATTAAATTGAGTTTAGTAAGTTCATTTAGACTAAGTGAAATCCAATAGAAAATAGTGGTGCTCTCATTAAGTTGAGTTTAGTAAGTTCATTTGGACTAAGTGAATCTAATATAAAATAGTGGTGCCGGAACGTGTTGGGTTTAGTAAGTTCATTTGGACTAAGTGAATCCAATAGAAAATAGTGATGCCGGAACGAGAGTTGGGTTTAGTAAGTTCATTTGGACTAAGTGAATCCAATAGAAAATAGTGATGTCGGAACGAGTTAGTAAGTTCATTTGGACTAAGTGAATCCAATAGAAAATAGTGGTGCCGGAACGAGGGACCTGTAAGTTCATTTGAACTAAGTGAATCCAATAGAAAATAGTGATGCCGGAACGAGGGAACCGCAAACCATTTGGACTAAGTGAATCCAATAGAAAATAGTGATGCCGGAACGAGGGAACCGTAGGACCCATCATTTGGACTAAGTGAATCCAATAGAAAATAGTGATGCCGGAAAGAGGGAACCGTAGGATCCTAATTTTGGACTAAGTGAATCCAATAGAAAAAAGTGGTGCCGGAATGAGAGAACCGTAGGATCCTAACTCGACGTCGCTCTAATCAACTTTAATATGCCCCCATAAAATTTAAAGAACTTCAACCATAGGGCCACCTGATTTGGCATTATAACTTGACACACTAGAAAACTCAAAGTCGTCGCAGCAGGGAGCTTAGAGCTTGCATGGTGGGCAGTACGACCATCTTCAACGGCAGAACCTGTCTTCCTCAACTAAACCAATCTTCCTTCCTTGGACTTAAACAACAAAGCCATAGGACTTTGAGGTTGCTTGCTTATGTCGCGTAAATCCTCACCTTATCTTTAGGCCTTTGCATAGCCCTGCTATACAATATAAGCCCTAACACATAAATCCTCACCTTATCTTTAGGCCTTTGTATAGCCCTGCTATACAATATAAGCCCTAACTCATAAATCCTCACCTTATCTTTAGGCCTTTGTATAGCCCTGTTATATAATATAAGCCCTAACTCACTCACCTTATCTTTAGGCCTTTGCATAGCCCTGCTATACAATATAAGCCCTAACTCATCTTAAGATTTCGAGGTTGTCGTCCATCGCGACCTAGATCCTCATATCTTCCAGGTTATTTGTGTGATTGTTTCACACGAATATAAGCCCTAACTAATAAAATTTGTAGGATGAAACACTTAAATTTTTCTCCTCTAAATTTAAGCCAAACATTAGGATAGCTTGGGAAGTCATCGTTGTTCGCCTCTAGATCCCTGACATCCTCTAGTCCTTCCTCATTTGGATTCTACAATAAAATGTTCTAAATTTGAACTAACCCCCTTTCACACCTCTTCTTCCGATTTCGTTGAAGAGTCCTACCCTTTGAAATTCCTTGAAGATAATATTTCTTGATTTTTATTGAGAGTTATTTCGTTGAAGAGTCCTACCCTTTGAAATTCCTTGAAGATAATATTTCTTGATTTTTATCGGGTCTCATTGAAAAGTCCTACCCTTTGAAACTCCTTGAAGATAATATTTCCTGATTTTTATCGAAACATTGAAAAGTCCTACCCTTTGAAACTCCTTGAAGATAATATTTCTCCTGATTTTTATCGAGCATTGAAGAGTCCTACCCTTTGAAATTCCTTGAAGATAATATTTCTTGATTTTTATCGAGAGACTTCTTAGGACACTTTGGTCATTTAAGATGTAATTAACTATAGGGGTTTGCCCTTATAGAAAGCATGTGCGAACCCAGCTTATTATAAACCCTATTTAATTCTTTATACTAAAAAGGAGAACTTGACGGCAAATAAAAAGGTTTTGCAGACCCAATGAACGTCATACTTTCCTTAGTTTATTTGATCGAGCCTCATCCTCAAGTCATGTGTTTATCCTTTGGGATAGATACAAGATTTGAGGTACAGTGCTCTTTCATTTTAAACTATGAAAAATATGGGGTCAGTTTGATTTCATACTTCAACATCCTTCCGAAGCGGGTGACATGATTTCAATTTCAGCGACCGACAGCTTCTTACGGGCAACTCCCCACAAACCCCCGAAATAGCGCCAACAGCTTCTGGCGACTTCGCTGGGGACAAGCTTTTCTCACCATACAAATCAAGAAATATTATCTCCACACATCGGTAGTGTGTCCATTGCTCTCTTGGACCAAGTTACCCTTCTTTCGTTGACATACTTTACCCATTTCTGTCTTGGGAAGGTATGCTAAACTCCTTGGACTTCAGGACTAGCTGTTCAACCATGTTTGAATAGAGGGGTTCAGAAGGCCATTAAGGACTCTTTAAATTTTCATGTGGGGTCGGACC
>JXCR01136436.1:14373-28570 GCA_002079205.1 Phalaenopsis hybrid cultivar | reverse complement strand
GTGGACCTTCCAAAATTTTGTTAGAATTTTCTAATTAATATGCTAATTTCCATTATTATTTTAAGGAAATAATGTGTAAGATCTTGAAAAATATGGCTCTCTATACAGGAACATCCTCTGACTTTCAAAAATTCAAAGGATGTTTCTCTTGACACAGGCTACAACATGCCAAAATTTCAAGCCAAGGTGATGTACCAATATGCATGGAGAATAAAATGATCTCNGTGGACCTTCCAAAATTTTGTTAGAATTTTCTAATTAATATGCTAATTTCCATTATTATTTTAAGGAAATAATGTGTAAGATCTTGAAAAATATGGCTCTCTATACAGGAACATCCTCTGACTTTCAAAAATTCAAAGGATGTTTCTCTTGACACAGGCTACAACATGCCAAAATTTCAAGCCAAGGTGATGTACCAATATGCATGGAGAATCAAATGATCTCAAACAATGTTTAATTAATTAAAAATATTTTATGCATCAAATGGACTTGAAGTTTTATCCACATTATCCTCCTCTATTCACTGAGCAAGAGTATATTTTTATTTTATTTTTGTGATTTTTCTACACAAAGTTATGGATTTTTAAAGTTTAGGGAGTTTAAATAAATAGAAAAGCCCTATTTTTCTATTTAAACCGCGCGTGCTGATTAGATCCTAGGCAGCTCCGAAACTCCATGCGGCGCACTCCTATTTGATGTCATCGNACACAAAGTTATGGATTTTTGAAGTTTAGGGAGTTTAAATAAATAGAAAAGCCCTATTTTTCTATTTAAACCGCACGTGCTGAGTAGATCCTAGGCAGCTCCGAAACTCCATGCGGCGCACTCCTATTTGATGTCATCATCCACGCTAGCAGACACCCGTCCCGCTGTTTATGCTTCGAAGAGCTATCCGGCTCGATCTCCTCTGTCCATTTGATACATGCTCGATCAAACAGCTCCCCGTCATTGTCCCTGATTGAATGATCCCGTGACCGTCCACACTAAAACCCTAAGATCTCAGTCTAGACTCAACCAAATCACCTCGTGTTTGGTCCTATGGACTCGTCTAAGTGAGACAAACACATCCATACGATAATCATGCAATTAAATTATGCTTAATTAGATGANGATCAAACAGCTCCCCGTCATTGTCCCTGATTGAATGATCCCGTGACCGTCCACACTAAAACCCTAAGATCTGAGTCTAGACTCAACCAAATCACCTCGTGTTTGGTCCTATGGACTCGTCTAAGTGAGACGAACACATCCATACGATAATCATGCAATTAAATTATGCTTAATTAGATGGAGAATCGAAATAGGATCGAGATGAGGTGAGGTTATATACCTTTGCTATGAGAATTGAAGCTTCGATCAGAGGGTCTTGGCACGTTTGTTATGGTCCAAAGAGGCTATGGATTGAGTCCCTGGTCTCGGCGTGAGGCCTAAGTATGAACTCGATCACGACCGGATTTGGGTGTTGTTCTAGAGCTATGGTAGAGGCTCTGTGGAAGGGGGNTATGAACTCGATCACGACCGGATTTGGGTGTTGTTCTAGAGCTATGGTAGAGGCTCTGTGGAAGGGGGTTTTTATGGGGCTTTAGCTTCTTTCACTATTATGAAGGTTTGGGAAGAGTTAATTTAAGTTTGGGAGGACTGTGGAGGTGTATTGGATTCTGTCCTGGTTTCTGGCAAGGTTCCAAGCTTAAAATTGAGCTTCGGTGAAGGAAAATGGTTGGAATGCACAGAGGGGGTCTTAGGGAAGCTCTGTTTGAAGTTTAGAGAGGACTCACTAAGGAAAGTTTAGCACCTCCTCTCATGGCTGTGGGAGTTGNCTGGTTTCTGGCAAGGTTCCAAGCTTAAAATTGAGCTTCGGTGAAGGAAAATGGTTGGAATGCACAGAGGGGATCTTAGGGAAGCTCTGTGTGAAGTTTAGAGAGGACTCACTAAGGAAAGTTTAGCACCTCCTCTCATGGTTGTGGGAGTTTCTTTTTATAAAAATGGCTAAAGGGTGGCTTTCATGGCCAATTAGGGGATGCATTGTGCTGCTTAGGTGGAGGGCAGAGGAGCTCCATCAATTGGTTTGGCTGAGTTGGCCTCTTGGTTTGATTTGGGTGAGGTGTCATGGGGGTGGCTCTTGGTTTTGAGCTTTTCCAATCACTAGGTTGGCCGGCCGGCTAGGGGGAGGTGGCTAGGAGCTTAGGGAACCCAGGGGAATTTGTCACAGCAATTTAGTGCAATAATACCTAATTTTGGTAAGGATATCTTAAGCACAAGCATTTTTGGAAATAATATCCCTTGATTTGGGGGACCTTTGGTCCATGGCTTGATTTAGATGGTTTCATGGTGTTTTTATTGGTCACTAAGTCCAACTAATGGTTGTGATGGAGTTAATTTGGTGAGTTTAGGGTGGTTAGGTCACATTTAGTGCATGGGTCCAAGTGGGTGCAAATGACCAAAACATGGGTTTGGGCTAGGCTAGCCATGTCAATTGGCCTGATTCATTATTTTCNAGGGTGGTTAGGTCACATTTAGTGCATGGGTCCAAGTGGGTGCAAATGACCAAAACTTGGGTTTGGGCTAAACTAGCCATGTCAATTGGCCTGATTCATTATTTTATTTGGTGTAGATGATCATAAGGAACAACTTTGGTGAAGAGTGGAAGTGGTTTTGAGCTCAAATGTAGGATCAATTTGAGGGAATTTTGAACTTTAATCATCTTGGTCATATTGGGCTAGGCTTGGGTCTAGTTTGGGTTAGCTTTGGGTTAAGTCCAAATTTATTGTTGTAAATGTTCAATAGGGACCTATGAAGAATTTTTAACATGAATTGGATGCCAATTTGGGGGTTAAGCCAATCAATTGGGTGAAATTTAGGGACTTAGCCAATTTGGGGCTAAGTTTGGGAATTTTGGATTTATGCCAAAATCAAATGGATTTGAGGCTTCACCAAGGCCAATAAATGGTTGATTGTGATGGGTAGTATTGTTATGAAGATTTTTCAACATTAATTGGGGCCAATTGACTAGGCTATAGGTTCAATTTGCTAAAATTAGGTCATGTGGTCAAAATTGGGGTTTTGACCTATTTCAAGATTGGGATCAAATCATGAGTTTATTAAGCTTGGAATTGGTTTATTTTGGTCATATCAAAAGTGAATTTTAGTTTAAGATTGAGATTAGGGTCAATTGAGATGAAATTGATGGACATTTGAGTTGTATTTGGGGAAATTTGGGTGTTTAAAGGCAAATGTGGGGATTTTTGTTAAAGATGGTCAATTTAGCCAAATTGGGTCTTGTGGTAGTTGGGAGAAATAAAAGTAGGAATATTTAGAATTTATTGATATTTTCTGGGAATTTTTGGATTTTTTAGGATTTTGCTCTATGGAGGGGTATTTTGGTAATTTAGGGATGTTTTAAGGGTAAAAAGCCAAGATGGGTATTTTGGATAGGATTGGGTAACTAACCACCACCAACAAGCAATAGACCAATGGAACCCCTATTTTGGGTCCTCTACATAGTGGTCTTAGCCAAACCATAGCCCTAGGGCTAGTAGGTTTAGGTGACCATCACATGAGTATCCCAAAAAGATCAAGGGACCTAGGCCAAAAATTTGAGTTCAGGGTTGTAAGTGATTGTGAGTGTAGATAAGTGTAGTGAGTGTAGTGAGTGCCTTAGCTCCAAACCAACACCCAGTGTCAACCCTAAGGTCTAGCAGTCCTAAGGGTGGCTCATCTTGAGTTTCCCCTATAGTGACCCCACCTACTAAGTATTTAGAGGTTGAGACCCACATGTGAAACTTCAAGTTGAGTAGAGAAGAGTTTGGAATTTTTAGTGGTGAGGGTGGCTTTTTTAGTTTTCTAAGAATAGTCAATAGGAATATCTTATGGCTAGATCTTACGCTACTAAAGAGGAAAAACTAAACCTCGACCAAAAGTGAGGTAAACACTCACACATTANTTAAATAAGGTCTAAATTTATCAAAGGCATAAAAAATAGTTAATAACTCTCTTTCAATAGTGGTAAAATTAAATTGAGCAACATTTAGAGTCTTACTTGCATAATATATAACTATAAAAACTTTGTCGTCCCTTTGTCCTAATACAGCCCCAATAGTATAATCACTAGCATCGCACATTATTTTAAATGGTTTTTCCCAGTCACGTGGTACTATTATAGGTGCAATGACTAGCTTTTTCTTTAATAATTCAAATGTATTTATATATTCTTCATTAAAATCAAATTTCGTATCTTTTTCTAAAAGTTGGCATAGAGGGTTAGTTATTTTTGAAAAAATTTTTATGTAGCGCCTCTAAAAACCACCATGTTCTGGATAACTTCTCACCCCTTTAACATTAGTAGGGGGTGGTAATTTTTCTGTAACTTGGATTTTTGTAGGATCTACCTCGATGCCTTTTTCAAAAATTTAATGCACAAGTATAATACCTCCTGCAACCATAAATTGACATTTTTCCCAATTTAATACTAAATTGACTTTTTCACATACTTCCAGAACTTTTTCTAAATTATTGAGGCATAATTCAATCAAAGTTCCAAATATGAAAAAACATCCACAAACACTTCCATTCCATGTTCGATAAAATTGTTAAAAATTGACATCATACATCTTTGAAAAGTTGCAGGTGCATTGCATAGTCCAAAAGGCACTCTACAAAAAGCAAATGTTCCATATGGGCTTGTAAACGTTGTTTTCTCCTGATCCTCTGGAGCAATTGGAATTTAGTGATAATAAGTATATCCATTTAAAAAGTAATAATACTTATTTTCAGCCAATCTGTCCAACATTTGGCCTAGAAAAGGGTAACGGAAAGTGATCTTTTCTAGTGGCCACATTTGNTGGAGCAATTGGAATTTAGTGATAATAAGTATATCCATTTAAAAAGTAATAATACTTATTTTCAGCCAATCTATCCAACATTTGGCCTAGAAAGGGTAACGGAAAGTGATCTTTTCTAGTGGCCATATTTAATTTTCTATAATCAATGCAAATTTGCCAACCAATTACTTGTCTTATTGGTATTAGTTCATTTTTCTCTTTTCTTCAACAGTCACTCCTCCTTTTTTGGGTCCATGGTGAATTGGGCTTACCCAAANAATTACTTGTCTTATTGGTATTAGTTCATTTTTCTCTTTTCTTCAACAGTCACTCCTCCTTTTTTGGGTCCACGGTGAATTGGGCTTACCCAAACACTATCTAAAATAGGATATATAATTCTAACATCTAACCATTTTAAAATCTCTTTTTTAACAACTTCTTTCATTATTGGGTTTAACCTTCTCTGAGGATCAGCTTTAGGTTCATGTTGTCCATCTAATAAAATTTTGTGCAAATAAATTGAAGGACTAATTCCTTTAATATCTGCTAAAGTCCATCCAAAAACCTTTTTATACTTTTTTAACATTTCTATCAACTTTTGTTCTTANGTTCATGTTGTCCATCTAATAAAATTTTGTGCAAATAAATTGAAGGACTAATTCCTTTAATATCTGCTAAAGACCATCCAAAAACCTTTTTATACTTTTTTAACATTTCTATCAACTTTTGTTCTTGTATCTTAGTTAACTCAGAAGATATAATAATCGACAATGTAGATGACTTTCCAAAAAATACATACTTTAAATGGGTAGGTAATATCATTAATTCATGTTCAAGCGGTTTAATACTTGAAGGAGTAAGATTTTTACTATTATTTTCCACCAAGTCTAATGTTTCAACTTTTCCCTGAATATAATCCAAATCTTCTTCTTTAATTTCATCTTCATTCTAAAAAAATTCTCCTCGCTTAAATTTATCTTCTAATTCTTTCTTAAAGAGTACATTACTTAGATGATCAGTTACTTCCATCCATAAACATTCATTATCTTTTTTTATTGCAGGATATTTCATAGCTTTGGCTATATTAAATTTCACTTCTTGATCATTAACTCTCATTATTAATTCTTCTTTTTGTACAACTATTATAACTCTTTTTGTTGCAAGAAATGGTCTCCCTAAAGTAATAGGAATTTCTTTATCTTCCTCCATATCCAATACTATAAAGTCTACAAGGAAAATAAATTTATCTACTTTTACCTGTACATCCTCTATAACTCCTTTTAGATAAGTTTTTGATCTGTCAGCTAACTGAAGAGTTTCATTAGTAGGGGAAATTTCTCCCAAATCTAAAAGTTTAAAAATTGATAAGGGCATAAGATTGATACTCGCTCCTTAATCATATAAATATTTTCCATAAAACCTTTCACAAATTTCACAAAGTATAGTAAAACTACTTGGATCTTTAAGTTTTTTAGGAAGCTTTTTTATGAATAATAGCACTACACTCTTCACTGAGTGCAACGGTCTCATAATCTGTAAACTTCCTTTTCTTAGTTAGTACGTCCTTCATAAATTTCACATAACTTGGCGTTTGTTCCAAAGCTTCAAAAAAAGGAACATTTATTGTTAACTTCTTAAGGATTTTCAAAAATTTTGTAAATTGTTTATCTTTATTCTTTTGCTTCAATCTTTGAGGAAACGAAGGTGATGGTTTTTCAAAAGGAACTTGTGTTTGTTCATTTTCCTATTGATCATTTTCCATTTCTTCCTTCTCTTCATTAACTTTAGTTTCTTTATGGATCATTGTTTCTATTTCTTTTTGACTTTGTAATTTAATTGCTCTAATTTGCTCTTTATTTTGATCATTTTGATTAACTTACAAAGTATTTGGATGAATTCCAAAAGGTCTGTTACTAAGTGCAGTAGCAATATGTCCTAATTGATTTTGTATTTGATTTCCCATATTCAACAACACTTTTTCCATCATCAACTTCTTTTTGTTAACTTGTGGGCTAGGATTGGAGTTTAATCCTGGAGGATAATAAGGTCAAAAAATAGGATTTCCTTGATTGTTCAAATTTCTAGGTGGATTCATCGAATTATTATAACTATTCCAATTAAAACTATTATGATTTTTCCATCCATGGTTAAAATAGTTAGAATAAGTATTATTATTTTTATTATTTATAACATTTAAGGTTTCATAAGATGGTTGAGTATCAATAATACGTCTTAGTGAATTTTCCAACAATACTGGAGGTATTTGAGAATAGTTCACTCCTATTTGATCAATCTTTTTAGAAATAGCAGCAATTTGAGATGACAAAAAAGACATTACATCCGATTCATGAATACTAACTACTCTTTAAAGCTTTACCCTTCAGAGGGCCATTGAAAATTGTTAGTAGTCATTTATTCAACTAACGAGTATGCTTCCTCGAAAGGTTTTGACATGAATGATTCACCCGCAGCAACATCTCTAATAGATCTTAATGATCCTACTAATCCATTATAAAAGGTTTGAATTATTATCCAATCTAGTAAAACATGGTGTGGATATTTTTTAAGAAGATCCTTAAATCTTTCACAGGCTTCATATATCGATTCTCATTCAATTTGACAAAAAAGATATAATATCATTTCTAAGCTTAGCGGTTTTCGAGGGTGGAAAATATTTAGCCAAGATTTTTTTTTATAGTTCTCCCCATGTTCTAATAGATCCAAGCGCTAATAAATTTAACCAAGCCTTGGCTTCATCTGTTAATGGAAAAGGAAAGAGTCTAAGCTTAACAGCATCATTAGACACTCTGTCATATTTAAATGTAGCACAAATTTCAAGAAAACTAGCTAGATGTAAGTTTGGATCTTCAGTAGGTGATCCTACAAACTGATTATTTTGTACCATTTGGATAATAACAGGTTTAAGCTCAAATGAATTAACTACAACATCAAGATTTTGAATAGTTAAATGAAGCTCATTTGCAGTCGGATTCACAAAATTTTTAAAGGTCTTTGTCGATTCTCATTTATTGGATTTTCTATATTATACGCCATTTCTTTCAAATTCTTAATTTTTCTTTGTTGTTTTCAAAATTTTCTAATAGTGCATTCTAATTCTGAATTGTAAGGTTCTAAACCTTTAGATCCAATATTNGATTTTGAATAGTTAAATGAAGCTCATTTGCAGTCGGATTCACAAAATTTTTAAAGGTCTTTGTCGATTCTCGTTTATTGGATTTTCTATATTATTCGCCATTTCTTTCAAATTCTTAATTTTTCTTTGTTGTTTTCAAATTTTTCTAATAGTGCATTCTAATTCTGAATCGTAAGGTACTAAACCTTTAGATCCAATATCTTGAATAAACAAATAAAATAAGCTAAGTAAAATTCTTTAAAAATACAATCTTAATTAAATTTATTCTTGGATTTTTTAATATTTTTATTTATTATTACTTTTTTTGTTTTATTATATTTGTATAGTATTTATTTATTATATCAATTTTATAATTTATCAAAACTATTTAATTTAATCAAATTTAACCGCTACCCTCCCCGGCAACGGTGTCAAAAACTTGATCCTGATTTTTTTAATGTAAAGATTTATGAAGTTGAAACCACTACAACACCAAAAACTTGATCCTTGTATGAAAAATAATTTGTGTGAAATATATATAATTATAAGTAATTAATAATGTGATTCAACGCAAGTATACGTATCATTATCAAGTAATAAAGTACTATCTATTTAAGCCTCAAATATCGATCCCACGGGGAATATGTAAATTAGCAATGATAAATTTTATCAGAAAATTTACAGAAAATCAAACGAAATCACTGTCACTAATTTCAAATCTTGAGATATTAACCAAACTAAATTACTTAACTATTAACAAAATTGAAATGCAAATTTTTAATAATAACTACTAAGCTACTAACTATGTTTATGTAATGAAGGTTTCTTGAGTGAAAAAGCATCCTTCCCACTACAAAGAAATTCTGGTGAAATGAGATGAGATAAATGTTTGTAATATGTATTGTGCCAAATAGGAGTAATTTTAATTCTCTACCCTAATACAGTGCATAGAAAATCATTAGTTAATCTTAGGTTTAGTCCTTAAATCAGTGGCTAGGCTCGGAGGATACCAACTCTCACTTCAGAGCTCCCACTTCCTTCACCTGAAGGCTAACTCTCGCTTTAGTTTTTAAACACTAAGATCATATTAGGGATTTTAGTTTGTCACCCTAAAGATTCTACAATTCTACACCCAACAAAGAATATTTACTTATTTTTTTGCCCTAAATTTCATGAACAAATTTCTCCTTGATGAAATCAAATGTGATCCTCACTCTATTGTAGAACACATACTTCATTTCCCGAATCAAATGTTTCACAACATATTTTAACAAATCAATTGGCCAAATTGAAAAGTAAACTATGTTTGTAGTTGAAAAATCATCACAATTTATCTTATATTTTAATTATGAAACATTCTTATTATCTTTTGATTTCTCCAGATCTCAGAGTAGGGAGAAAGATAAAGGAAACTACTCAAACTTCATGAGAAAGATACGATAAAACACAAATTTCATAGATAAAAGAAAGTTCATACAACACAAAATAAATAAACAAACTTATCTGGAACTCTTCTTAAAGACAATCCTTTGTAGCCTTTCCTTAGAAATGCAAGAAGAAGAACTCTCTCACTTTTCTCCTTCTCCAACACTCTTACAGAAAGTTTCACACTAAATTTCACCACAAAACTCTAAACTATGAAGAAAAAATTATTAATTGACTCCAATATGTGCTGGAATGAAGATGGATTATGAAAATTTAGCGTGGTGGAATGTTGTAGAGCGAAAAATGAATGCAAAGGAGCCCTTTTTCTGATGAAATTTGGCCCCAAATAAAGCCTAAGGTTGGTTATCTAAGAAGTGCCTCCAAATACTCTTCAAAAATTGTCCAAATACATTGAACCTTCTAGAAACAGAGTTTGAACCTCCTTTGGCACTGTCGGTNAGAAGAACTCTCTCACTTTTCTCCTTCTCCAACACTCTTACAGAAAGTTTCACACTAAATTTCACCACAAAACTCTAAACTATGAAGAAAAAATTATTAATTGACTCCAATATGTGCTGGAATGAAGATGGATTATGAAAATTTAGCGTGGTGGAATGTTGTAGAGCGAAAAATGAATGCAAAGGAGCCCTTTTTCTGATGAAATTTGGCCCCAAATAAAGCCTAAGGTTGGTTATCTAAGAAGTGCCTCCAAATACTCTTCAAAAATTGTCCAAATACATTGAACCTTCTAGAAACAGAGTTTGAACCTCCTTTGGCACTGTCGGCGCTAGTTTAGCACAGTCGGTGCTGAGTAAAAATCCTCCAGCTTTCTATTATTTTGCACCGTCGGCGCTGACCTTGGCGCTGCCGAAGCTTAGTATTTCCTTAAAAATGTCATTTTGACTCCAAATTTCATCTTTTTTGCGTCCTTTTTGCTTTACGCCCTAAAAATCAACAAGCTGTAAGAAAATATCAAAATACCTTCCATTAAAGTGAAATATCACCAAAAATAGGTATAAAATATGGGTCTAAAATGCATATATTTTCAGTGTATCAGTTAACATCTCATATCAAAAACTAAAACAACAAACCATGCNTACGCCCTAAAAATCAACAAGCTGTAAGAAAATATCAAAATACCTTCCATTAAAGTGAAATATCACCAAAAAAAGGTATAAAATATGGGTCTAAAATGCATATATTTTCAGTGTATCAGCTAACATCTCATATCAAAAACTAAAACAACAAACCATTTAACCTGTCACTTTAAAGTCCTCTAACTCTACACCCTTCAATGAATATTTCCCTATTTATTGCACTCAATCATATGAACAACCTGTCACTTTAAAGTCCTCTAACTCTACACCCTTCAAAGATTATTTTCCTATTTATTTACACACCTGTCACTTTAAAGTCCTCTAACTCTACACCCTTCAATGAATATTTTCCTATTTATTTTCCCTCAATCATATGAAGTACATTCTATTTCATAAAACCTCATGTGATTTTTTCCAATTGTTGACTGAGACAATACCAGCCCGGTTCTTACATGTTCTCACAACAAATTTTATTATCTGGATTGCACAAATCAAGAAGTAAATGAAGTACATGGATTTAAATTATCACGACTTCCTCCATCATTAAAGATCAATACTCTCCACAACTTACATCCAACACTTAATTACTTATCATTTTAATAAGAAAGATAAAGAAAACTACTCAAAATCCATCGAGAAAACAAAACCACACATTAGTTTAAAAGTAGGAATCATTGTCAATACAACAAAAAGTCTCAATTAAAACCAAAAGTATTCTACAACAAAAGATAAAAACTTATCTCAAGTCCTCCACCAAACTCTTGAAGTTCTNGGTTCTTACATGTTCTCACAACAAATTTTATTATCTGGATTGCACAAATCAAGAAGTAAATGAAGTACATGGTTTTAAATTATCACAACTTCCTCCATCATTAAAGATCAATACTCTCTNCAAGGTAGTAATTTCCTAATTTTCAAATTTAAGATTTATGCTAGCAAGATTTTCAACTTTACTNAAGAGATGCATCCTTTCACAATAATTTTCATCCATGGTGGTTGTAACAACCAATTAAGCCAATAGGTACCTAANAAGAGATGCATCCTTTCACAATAATTTTCATCCATGGTGGTTGTAACAACCAATTAAGCCAATAGGTACCTACAAACCCTCTTCAAAATTCACAAAAACCAAATTTACTCATTCGATTACTGCCACTGGAACTTAAGCACGGGGCCTCTGACGCTTAGGCGTGACCTTCTCTAATTACCCGGTGCTTAAGCGCCGGATCTGACGCTTAGGCGCCAAAACACTTTTGCACATTTTTCACCTATTTGCTCCAAATTTGATCCTTTTTCACTCATTTAAGCATTTTTCACCTTTTTACTTGTAACTAAAAAAAAATACAAAATTACCTTCCATTAAAGCGCAATACCTCAAAAATAAGTATAAAAATATTTCTAAAAACATAATATATTTTAGTCGTATAAAAAACACCCAAACTTAAAATGTTTCTTGTCCTCAAGCGACACTTTATTCTTTAAAACTTAAATATGTATGATATGTATGTGAGTTTCTTTAGGAGTTACTAAAATTTAGATTTAAACATATAGTAGTCCAATTTAGAAAAAGTATTCAGTAAATGAGACCAACTTAAGGTTTACAAATTTTTAATGTTAAGAAAGATAAAAATATGAGTTCCTATCNGTCCAATTTAGAAAAAATATTCAGTAAATGAGACCAACTTAAGGTTTAGAAATTTTTAATGTTAAGAAAGATAAAAATATGAGTTCATATCTATAATTCAAAAATATTGTAAGTCTTCCAAATTTAGAATTTAGTTCTTTTATTTTCTCCACTTAAAAAAATTTTATTAAGAAGAATTTTACTTACTATATTATTTCTATAAGCTTCAGATTTTCTCAAGTCTTATACTTTAAAAAGATAAAATGTAGAATCAATTTTTGATTAGGCACTAATCCTCAAGCTACTCCTCCCTTATATTTTATTTTATTTTTCTTTTTCTCTTCTTTTTTTTCTTTTTCTCATTTTCTTTTCTTTTCTTTTAAGGCAAGGATTACTAATTTTGATATCTACTTTTCCTTTCTNTTTTCTCAAGTCTTATACTTTAAAAAGATAAAATGTAGAACCAATTTTTGATTAGGCACTAATCCTCAAGCTACTCCTCCCTTATATTTTATTTTATTTTTTTTTTCTCTTCTTTTTTTTCTTTTTCTCATTTTCTTTTCTTTTCTTTTAAGCCAAGGATTACTAATTTTGATATCTACTTTTCCTTTCCTAAAGCAAAGTCTTCATACAAAACTTTTACTTATAAATATAATAATAGCTTTAAAAATTATTTTTAAAAAAAGAAATTAAGTATTAAAAATAAAAGTCTAAATTTCTAAAATTTTCAAAAATACAATGATTTTTACTAAAGATAGTTACTTATATTAATCATTTTCTACACTAAAAAATTTGAACTTTGAGTTTTTCTTCATTACTCAAAATTTTAACAAAATTCTCTTACTTATTTCTAAAATCAAATTTTACTTCCCAATATAACTTCATATACATGATCAATTTTTCTATTCAAATCAAATTCACTTGTAGTTCATTTAAGAATAAATAAAATTAAAGTTTTAAAAATATTTTTCATCCTCTAAACTTAAATTTTTATCAGATTAAATTGTTTAGCATCAAATATATATAAGAAGGAATGAAAATAAGAATAACGTGCTTTCAAAAATTTTTATACTCTAATTATACAAGTATAAAACTAAAAACATGAGTAAAACTAATTTTGATCAAATTTGCTAATATTTTNTTCATCCTCTAAACTTAAATTTTTATCAGATTAAATTGTTTAGCATCAAATATATATAAGAAGGAATGAAAAAAAGAAAAACGTGCTTTCAAAAATTTTTATACTCTAATTATACAACTATAAAACTAAAAACATGAGTAAAACTAATTTTGATCAAATTTGCTAATATTTCTATTTTAATTCAACATGTAGAGATTCAATAAATTTCTAAAAAGTGGATATAAACATAAAAGCAAACTAACACACTAACTTCACAATCTCAACATAAAAAAAACATAAAAGAAAAATACAAGGTAGTAATTTCCTAATTTTCAAATTTAAGATTTATGCTAGCAAGATTTTCAACTTTACTAAAGACATATAATTAAGTTAAGTTCTAAACTAACTAAATCACAAAACTCACAACTGTTACTACCCTAGATTTTTAAAACAATCTACTAACACAAACATTACGATACAATTAAAAATAAAAGTCTCACACATCACAATATCTAAAAAAGTAAATATATATACATGTCTCAAGTCCAAAACATGAAAACACATCACATCACAAATCTCACTTAAACATAAAAGTCCAAACCACATCACTGTCGGCACTATTTTTGGTGTGGGGTTTGCCCGTAAGAAGCTGTCGGTCATTGGAATTGAAATCCCGTTGCCCGCTTCGGAAGGACATTAAAAAATTTAATTTTGAAAAAGATGAAGTCAAGCTGACCCCATAATTTTCATAGTTTAGATGAAAGAGCACTTTATCTCAAATCCTGTATTTGTCCCGAAGGATAAACACAAGAATTGAGGGTGAGGCTCGATCAAATAAATTAAAGAAAATTATGACATCCGTTTGGTCTGCGAAACCAATGTATTGGCCGACAAATTCCCCTATTTAATATAAGAAATTAAATAGGGTTTATATTATGCTGGGTTCGGGAAAAGCTTCCTATAAGGGCAAGCCCCTAT
>JXCR01136434.1:96565-120404 GCA_002079205.1 Phalaenopsis hybrid cultivar | reverse complement strand
GTCTAAATGAAATTATGGAACTCATTAAGTTGAGTTTAGTAAATTTATTTGGACTAAGTGATTCCAATAGAAAATAAGTGGTGCCGGGACGACGGAACCGTGTGATCTTGACCGGTGTCACTTTAATCAATTTTAATATGCCAATAATAAAATTTAAAGAACTTTAACTATAGGGTCACCTGATTTGACATTATAACCAAATGACCAAGATAAAAATTTACCGGGGGATCTTGACCGGTGTCGCTTTAATCAACTTTAATATGCCCATAATAAAATTTAACGAACTGGAGATCTTGACCGGTGTCGCTTTAATCAACTTTAATATGCCCATAATAAAATTTAAAGAACTTTAACCATAGGGTCACATCAACTTTAATATGCCCATAATAAAATTTAAAGAACTTTAACCATAGGGTCATCTGATTTTGAATCAACTTTAATATGCCCACAATAAAATTTAAAGAACTTTAACCATAGGGTCATCTGATTTGACATGATAATCAAANAGTTTAGTAAATTCATTTGGACTAAGTGATTCCAATAGAAAATAGTGGTGTCGGGACGATGGAACTATGGGATCTTGACCGGTGTCGCTTTAATCAACTTTAATATGCCCATAATAAAATTTAAAGGGGAGAATGACCGGTGTCGCTTTAATCAACTTTAATATGCCCATAATAAAAATTTAAAAGAACTTTAATTATATGGCCGGTGTCGCTATAATCAACTTTAATATGCCCATAATAAAAATTTAAAGAACTTTAACCATAGTGCGGTGTCGCTTTAATCAACTTTAATATGCCCATAATAAAATTTAAAGAACTTTAACCATAGGGACACGGACTAAGTGATTCCAATAGAAAATAGTGGTGCCGGGACGATGGAACCATGAGATCTTGACCGATGTCGCTTTAATCAACTTTAATATGCCCATAATAAAAATTTAAAGAACTTTAACCATAGGGTTATCTCGCTTTAATCAACTTTAATATGCCCATAATAAAATTTAAAGAACTTTAACCATAGGGTCACTTGGCTTTAATCAACTTTATATGCCCATAATAAAATTTAAAGAACTTTAACCATAGGGTCACCTGATTTGATATTATAATTAATTATGGAACTCATTAAGTTGAGTTTAGTAAGTTCATTTGGACTAAGTGATTCCAATAGACTTAGTGGTGCCGGGACGATGGAACCGTGGGATCTTGACCGGTGTCGCTTTAATCAACTTTAATGTGCCCATAATAAAATTTAAAGAACTTTAACCATAGGGTCACCTGATTTGACATTATAACCAAATAACCTAGCATAATAAAAATTTAAAGAACTTTAACCATAGGGTCATCTGATTTGACATTATAACCAAATGTCATAATAAAATTTAAAGAACTTTAACTATAGGGTCACCTGATTTGACATTATAACCAAATGACCAAGATAGACGGAACCGTGGGATCTTGACCGGTGTCGCTTTAATCAACTTTAATATGCCCATAATACGACGGAACCGTGGGATCTTGACCGGTGTCGCTTTAATCAACTTTAATATGCCCATAATAACACCGTGGGATCTTGACCGGTGTCGCTATAATCAACTTCAATATGCCCATAATAAAAAAATATTTAAAGAACTTTAACTATAGGGTCATCTGATTTGACATTATAACCAAATGACCTAGAAACCTTGAACTCTATAAAGAACTTTAACCATAGGGTCACCTGATTTGACATTATAACCAAATGACCTAGAAAACTTCAACTCTGCTACAACAAGGAGCTTGGATCTTACATGATGGGAAGCCCGGCCATCTTCAACAGCAAGAGGATCTACACTAATACATCCCTTCCTTAGCTTTAAATAACAAAGCCATAGGAATTCGAGGTTGTTTGCCTAATGCAACATAAATCCTCAAACACATCTTTTAGGCCTTTGTACAACCATATTGTACAATATAAGCCCTAACCCGTCTTAGGACTCCGAGGTTGTCATTTGTCATGACCTAAACCCTCATATCTTTAAGGTTATTTGTGCTGATTGCTTCACACAAATGTAAATCCTAATAAATAAAAATTGCAGGATGAAACATTTAAATGATTTCTCCTAAATTGAAGCCAAATAATAGGATAGCTTGGGAAATCACCGAAGTTTTCCTTCGGATCAGTGATATCCTCTAGTGTTTCCTCCTTTGGACTCTAAAATAAAATGTTCCAAATTTGAACCAATCCCATTCACACTTCTTAATCCAATATCTTTGGAATGTCCTTACCATTTGAACTCTTTGAAGATAATTTTTCTTGATTTTATTGAGAGTATTCTTAGGTAACTTCAGTTACCTAAGATGTAATTAACTATAGGGGCTTGCCCTTATAGGAAGCTTTTCCCGAACCCAGCATAATATAAACCCTATTTAATTCCTTATATTAAATAGGGGAACTTGTCGGCCAATACATTGGTTTCGTAGTCCAAACGAATGTCATAACTTTCTTTAGTTTTTTTGATCGGCCTCACCCTCAACTCTTGTGTTCATCCTTCGGGATAGATACAGGATTTGAGGTAAAGCACTATTTCATCTAAACTATGAAAATTATGGGGTCAGTTTGACTTCGTCTTTTTCAAAACTAATTTTTTTTTTTAAAACGTCCTTCCGAAGCGGGCAACGGGATTTCAATTCCGATGACCGACAGCTTCTTACGGGAAAACCCTACACCAAAAATAGTGCCGACAAGTATTCACTCCAACAGTGCCAATATAATTAAAATTTTTGTTGGATATATCTAAAATTTGTCGAGCAGCATCCTTTTGCATATTATTGGGAAGAGAGTCATATAATCACTATTTTCTCAATTTCAACTCGCCAATCAACAAAATTCAATGTTGGTTATCAATTATCAGAAGAAATATGATTTCAACTCCGTAACAGTTTCCTTTGTAATATGTTGCAAAAAAGCTGTGCTATTAAATTTCCTATGAATCTATATAAATGATACTTAAAATATATAGCATTTATGTACACATTTTTATACCTATTTTTGAGATATTGAGCTATAATGGAAGATATTTGTGTGTTTTTCTTTCAGATACGTTCAAATGGATGAAAAATGGTGAACAGAGCGAAAAAGGATCAAATTTAGAGTAAAATAAAGAAGGTGTGCAAAAGAACAACGAAACCTAAGTGCCCAGAACTGGCACTTACGCGTAAGTAAAAAGCAGTAGGCCATGCTAAGTGCCGAGTACCTCACGCTTAAGTGCCATAAGTAGTTACTAGATGATTCAATTAATTTGCACAAATTATTAAAGTGGTGTTTGAAGCAACCCTTGGTGAAAATGTGGGAAATAGTTAATGGACACGAAAATACATTTAATTGGCTTTTAAAAGGAGGCAACTCTTGGAAGATTCATTGAATGTGGACACATTTTGAAGAGACACCAAGACACATTTTGAAAAATTATAAAAGAAGGACTTGGATTGGATTGAATAGTCTTCTTCTAGCCTTCCTCCCAATGCACTAGAGAGGAGCCACCACCCCCCTCTAGTTACCGCCAATGCCTCTCTCTCTTAGATTTATTAGGGTATTTTTGAGAGAAGAAATAAGGAGTTGAGTGTGTGAGTAGAGTGTATTTTAAGAGAAAGGAAGATAAGAGATTCAAAGGAATTTCAAGAGTTTGGTGGAGATAAGTTTCTATCTTTGTGACTACATTTTGTTTTAATTTAGACTTATTGTTTGTTTGCATGATTTCTACTTTTAAACTTAAGTGTGGTTGTGATTTATCCATGAATTATGAGTAGTTTTCTTTATTTTTTTCTTTAAAATGATTAGTGGTTAAGTATTGGATAGAAGTTGTGTCAAGTATTAATCTTTAATGTTGGAATAAGTTGTGATAATTATAAACCTTGTACTTCATTTACTTCTTTATTTAACCAATTAAGATGTTAATATTTACTGTGAGAACATGTAAGATCTGAGATGGTATTGTCTCAGTCAACTAATGACAATAATCACATGAGATTGTTTGGATGAGAAATTAATTCGTTTGATTGAATGAAAATAAATAGGGAAATAAACTTTGAAGGTTGTAGAATTAGAAGACTCTAGAGTGACAGACTAAATCCCCCAATTTGGTTTATAGTTTTAGGTTTTAATATGAGATGTTAGCCCCCAAGTGGAGGGAGAAGAGGGAATGCTAGAGTGAGAGCTAGTATCTTCCCTACCTAACCTGTCTTCAAGACTATTCAAACTTTAAATTAGCCAATGTTTGCTATAGCATCTATAGTAAGGGTAAAGAATATTATTGCTCCTATTTGGCACAACACAATTTGAATACTTCCACAACAAAATTCATATACTTTTTATTGATTCATGATAAGGAAGAATTTATTTTTATTTATATTGCATTCATCTTACAAATATATAGTTAAATATATTTAGTTGTTTATTTTACTTTCAATTATAAAAAATTAACAAAAAGAATCAAACTTTTGTTCCTATTATAACATCTATAGTTTGAGTAAGAATATTTTGCAAAGTAGAATTTTTCATCTAATTTCTTTGGATTTTAGTTGTATATTGTATTTTTTTCTTGTGGGTTTGATATTTGAGGCTTCATCAACAAGTCCTATATTACTTGATAACGATACGTATACTTACATAGTACCCTATATTTAAAAATAATAATTACATTCTTATTTGCTTTGAAGTCAAGCTTTTGCATAGCCATTGCTCAGGATCAAGTTTTTAGCACCGTTGCAAAACAAGAAAAAATTAAGATTATAACCCATACATCGTACTGTCATATAAAATTAGGATCAAGTTTTTAGCGCCGTTGTCAGGGAATAAATAAAATTTTTGAAGAAATTTTTAGAAAGTAAATTTTTATTTTTATAGTCTTATGTAAACATTTAGATTTATTATAGGAATTTCGTGGTGTTGTTTTTATATAAAGCTCTTGTTTGTATGATTTAATTTTATGATATTTTGTTATAATGTATGCATAGTTCAGGTTCTGAAGGACTAGTTTCTTATGATTCTAAATTAGAAAGAACTATTAGAAAAATCAAAAAAAATCAAAAATATAGAAAAAGACCAAAAATTTCAAGAAATGACAAACCAAAATCATCAAAATGTTGAAATTAATCAAGAGTTTAGACCTTTATAAGATTATGCGAACCCTACAGTGGATGAACTTTATTGTAGTATTCAAAAACCTATTGTAGTGGCTAATTCATTTGAACTTAAACATCCTATTATCCAAAAGATATCAAATAAACAGTTTGGGGGAGCACCAACTAAAGATTCAAATTTACATCTTGCCATTTTTTTTGAATTGTGTGCTACATTTAAATATGATTGTGTATCATATGATGCTATAAGACTTACACTTTTTCCTTTTTCACTAAGGGATAAGGCTAAGATATGGTTACATTTGTTAGCACCTGGATATATCAGAACTTGGGGTGATTTATCGTAGAAATTCCTTGCTAAATATTTTCCACCATAAAAAACTAGAAATGTTAGAATTGATATTACATCTTTTTGTCAGTTTGAAGGGGATTATATTTATGAAGCATAGGAAAGATATGAAGAACTTCTGAGAAAGTGTCCACACATGCTATACCATATTGGTTAATAATTCAAACTTTTTACAATAGATTAGTTGGATCTCTTAGATCTATTAACAATGTCGCTGCTTGTGGTTAATTAATGTCAAAACAATTTCATGATTCTTATCCTTTAATTGAAGATATGACAATTAATAATTTTCAATGGCTTTCTGAGAGGGTTAATCCTAAGAAAGTAGCCAATATCCATGAATTTAATGCTTTTGCAATGTGAGCAAATCAAGTTTCTACAATTTTATGGAAGTTGGACCAATTTGGAATGAATTTCTTTCAACCAGTTGCAATGACTGAAGAGAATTCATTAGGCTAAATGGTAGATTCTGAAGCATCATTAGAAACTTTGAATGCCATAAACAACAAGCAAAATAACCCATATTCAAATTATTATAACCCATATTGGAAGAACCATCCTAACTTTAACTGGAACAATACTTCAGGTGATTATAATCAGCAATGGGGGAACAACCAAGTATACCCATTGGGAAACTAGAACAAGCAAGGTAATAGTAATTATATACCTACTTATCCTCTAGGTTTTAATAGTAATCCATAATTCAAGGAGAAAAAGTTAGTTATAGAAGAAATGATGTTACAAATGGGAAATAAGTTACAAAGTCAATGAGCTACATTAAGAAATATTGAGAATCAATTGGGACAAATAGTAAATTCATTAAGTAATAGATCCCAAGGATTCCTAGTAATACAGAAGTAAATCTAACAGACAAGAATAAAGAGCAAGTAAAAACTGTTCAACTTAGAAGTGAAAAAGAGTTGGAAGGTAGAGTTCAAAAAGAGATTGAAGTAGAGAGAGAATAAATTGAAGAGCCTGAAGAGGATGCTCCGAAAGGTTTAGAGAGACCCATTTCTTCACTTAATTTGACTTGAAAAAACCACCACTTCTATTTCCTCAGGGAATTTAACAAAAAAAGTTGGTTAAAAATTTTTCAAAATTTTTGGAAATCTTTGAGAAGCTTACAATTAATTTTCCATTTGCTAAATTCCTAGAACAAATGCTAAGCTATGTGAAGTTTATGAAGAATATGCTTAAGAGGAAAAGGAAGTTAGAAGATAACGAGACTGTTGCACTTAGAGAAGAGTGCAGTGCTATAATTTAGATAAAGCTTCTTGGAAAGCTTAAAGATCCTAGTAGCTTCACAATTCTATGTGCAATATGAGACATATTTTATGGAAAAGCTTTATGTGATTTCGGTGCAAACTTTAACCTTATGCCATTATCAATATTTAAAAGATTGGGATTAGGAAAAATATCCCCTACCATTGTAACTATGTAGTTAGCATATCGTTCAATAACATATCCTAAAAAGAGTTATAGAAGATGTTTTAGTGAAAGTGGATCAATTTATCTTTCCAAATAATTTCATTGTGCTATATGTGGAGGAAGATAAGGAGATACCTATCATTTTGTTGAAATATTTCCTAGCTACAGGAAGAGCAATAATAGATGTGCAGAAAGGGAAATTAACTATGTGCATCAATGATCAAATAGTTACTTTTAATATTTCTAAATCAATGAAGTATTCTGCAAAAGGTAAAGATGATGAAAGTTACAAAATGGATGTAATAAGATATTTGAGTGAATATCATTTCAAAATAAATTTTGAATAGAAATCTGAAATGAAAGAGTTGGAACATGAGAAAGAAGAGGAATTAAATCAATTTCAAGACTTTTATAAGGAATATTCAAATTATGTTCGAGAAAGTTTTGAAGTTTTAGACACGACAGAGAAAGATAAATCTTTTTGTCCATCGATTGAAAAACCTCCTGAAATTGAGTTGAAGTTACTTCCTGAACATTTAAAATATGCCTTTTTAGGTGATTCCTTAACATTACCGATTATAATTTCCTTAAAATTAACTACAGAAGAAGAAGTGAGTTTAATGAAAACTTTGAAGTATTATAAGAAAGACTTTGGATGGAAAATTGCTGATATTAAAGGAATTAGTACTTCAATTTGTATGCATAAAATTCATATGAAAAAGAACTGCAAACCCAAGGCTGATCCTTAAAAGAGATTAAATTGTTTTATGAAAGAAGTTATTAAGAAAGAAATTTTAAAGTGGTTAGATGCTGGAATTATCTACCCTATTTCAAATTGTGCATGGGATAGTCCAATTCACTGCATTCCTAAGAAAGGAGGAGTGGTTGTGACTATGAATGAGCATAATGAGTTAATATCAACAAGACAATTTAGAGGTTGACAAATATGCATTGATTATAGAAAATTAAATCTCGCCACTAGGAAATATCATTTTTCCCTACCCTTTCTAGATCAAATGTTGGATAGACTAGCTGAGTGTAATTACTATTCTTTTCTGGATGGATATACTGGTTATCACCAAATACAAATAGCTATTGAGGATCAAAAGAAAACAATTTTTACCATTCCTTGTACTACATTTACTTTTATATGAATGCCCTTTGATTTATGTAATGTCATGCTATATTTTAAAGATGTATGATGGTTATTTTCTATGATTTAATTGAAAAAGGAATTGAAGTTTTTATGGATGATTTTTCAGTGTTTGAAACTTCATTTGAATCATGTTTAGAACAATTATCAAAAGTTCTTAAGCACTGTGAATAAACAAATTTAGTCCTTAAGTGGGGAAAATGCCATTTTATCGTAGTTGGAGGAATTCTTTTATGACATCATATATTAAAAAATAGCACAGAAGTAGACCCTGCAAAAATTCAAATGATCGTTAATTTTCCTTACCCAACAAATGTGAGGGAAATTTGGAGTTTTTTAGGACATACTGGATTCTACAGGCGATATATTAAAGACTTTTAAAATTTGGTAAGCCTCTATGCCATTTACTTGAAAAAGATGTAATTTTTAATTTTGATAAGGAGTGCCTAAAAGCATTTAAGCTATTAAAAGAAAAATTAGTCACTGCACCAATTATTATTTCACAAGATTAGGAAAAACCTTTTGAATTAATGTGTGATGCAAGTGATTAGGCTATTTGAGTTGTTTTAGGACAAAAGCATGATAAGATTTTCAAAGTAATCTACTATGCTAGTGCAACTTTTAATAAAGCTCAAATTAATTATACCACTACTGAGAAAGATTTATTAGCAATAGTATATGCTTTTGATAAATTTAGACCATACCTAATTAGAACCAAATGTGTTGCGCATACTAATCATTATGGTATGAAATATTTAATGAAAACGAAGGATGCAAAACCGAGACTGATACGATGGATTCTTCTTTTGCAAGAATTTAACTTTGAGATAGTAGATTGGAAGGGAACCAAGAATCAAATTGTTGATCATCTCTCCAGGCTTGAATTAGAAAAATCACTCTGTTTTGAAAAAGAAATTAAGGAGCACTTTTCAAATGAAGAATTGTTCAGTATTAATGAGTGGTGTGTTCCATGGTATGTTGACATTGTGAACTTTATTGTTAGTACCATTATACCTTATGGAATGACATACCAACAGAAGAGGAGATTTTTATCTGAAGCTATGACTTATTTTTGGGATGACCCACTTTTATATAAATAAGGAAAGGATATAATTTTTTGAAGATGTGTGCCTTTAGAAGAAACTTATGAAATTATCCAAAAATATCATAATTCTGATTTTTGGGGGACATTTTGGTGTTGATAAAACAACATACAAAATGTACAATCAAGATTTTATTGGCCTACAATCTTTAAAGATGTTAATGTTTATAATAAAAATTGTGATCGATGCCAATGAGTAGGCAATATTTCTAGGAGAAATGAGATGCCCCTCAATTATGTGTTAGAAGTTGAGATATTTGATGTTTGAGGATTAGATTTCATGGGACCATTTATACTATCTTTCAAAAATTTTGATATATTGATAACAGTAGACTATGTATCTAAATGGATAGATGCTATTTCTTTACCTTGATGAGATTTTCAAAGTATTGCAAAGTTCTTAAGAACAAAACATATTTTGTAGATTTGGAATGTCGAGAGTGATCATAACTGACGGGGGAAGTCATTTCAGAAATGTAATAATGGAGAAATTATTAATGAAATATCATATCAACTATAAAATCTCCACTACTTATCATACTCAGACAAGTGGTTTGGCTAAATTATCCAATCATGAAATTAAAATAAAATTGGAAAATATATAAATCCAACAAAAATGGATTGGTCAGTCAAACATGACTATGCTTTGTGGGCTTATAAGACTGCATATAAAACTTCTGTAGGAATGTCCCCATATAGGCTAATATTTGAGAAAGCTTATCATTTACAACTTAAAATTTAGCATAAAGCATATTGGACTATTAAATAATTTAATTATAATTTAAAGGATGTTGGTGAGAAAAGACTATTGCAATTAAATGAGCTTGAAGAGATAAGAAATGAATCTTATGAGAGTGCTAAGATTTAAAAAGAAAAGATGAAGATGTGGCATGATCGGAGGATTCTTACTAAAAATTTTGTGCGAGGGCAATAAGTTTTGCTATATAATGTAAGGTTAAGATTATTTCCAAGAAAATTTAATTCCAGGTAGATGGGCCCATTTGTTGTGATAAAAGATTATCCCTATAGAGCTATGGATATCAAAGATCCTAAAACTGAGAAAATATTCAAAGTGAATGGTCACAGGTACTTTTTAGGGGATGAACTTAAATTAAATGATCTTATGTCGTTAGGTCAACCAGAATAAGCACTGGTTACATCGAGCTGATGACGTTAAACCAAGCACTTTGTGGGAGGCAACCCATAATTATCTATGTGTTTCTATTTTGAATTTTATGTTGTTTTGTTTGATTAAGAAACTTGTGCTAGTATTTTGAACATACAATGATTTATACATGATTCTAAGACCTTAATAGATGAATTAGACATGCTAGAATAAGTATTTGGACATTAAGCTGACCTGTGCTAAATTAAGCACCGGCGCTTAAGCGCCAACATTCAAAGCTTAAGCGTGACATTTAACTAAACATGCTAAATTACTTTTCAAGAATATTTAAATGTGGTTTAATGGGTTTTAACGTGGGTTAGTAGTTTGAGAACGTGTCTAGTAGTCTTAGGCTTGGTCTAAAGCCTATAATTAGAAAGAAATGAAGAGAATTCTCGCCCCACTTCAATTTTAATTCTAAAATCTATGTGAAGAGTGAGAGATCTTGGAAAAATGTAAGCTTGGAAAATTGAAATGAAGAAAAAGGAGGAAGCTATGAAGAAGAAGTTCATTAGTCAAAGTGCGCAAGAGTTATACAACAATTTCCTAGTCGTTGGTATAGAAGGAACAACGGAGAAAATCACGAGAATTGAGGCTGACATGGATTCAATTGAAGTGAAAGTAATAGAAGTTAACACACATTTGGAGCATATTGGATGGAAACTTACGATGCAATTTAGCCACACAATTTTATAAAAGAAGCAAACAAGGCTTTGTATTTGAAAAACAAATGAATTGAAGAAGACTCAACCAGAGTTCTTCATCATCGTCTGTTCTATCAGATATATATTCCAAATGCCCAAGGAGAAACTAATGAAATGCCGGAATTCATTCCTTCAGAAGGAGAGTGGAATCAAGTTCTAAGTTTAGTACTTTTTTGTGTTAAGTGTTGTTTTTTAGTGTTAAGTTCGTTTTATGTGTTTTTAGTGTTATGTTTGTTTAGTTTTTGTGCTTAGGAATTATCTCATCCAAGACTCTTTGGATTGAGAAATTATGTATCACAAATGTTTGTAGTTGTTTGTGAATTAATACAAGTGTTTAATTGTGGGTAAAATTTTATCTTATTTTGTGTTGAATCGAATTAGTTAATATTGATGAATTTGAATAAGAGGAGTAAAGGGAAGTCCCATTTCGATTCAAGCAAGTTTGTTAGCACGAAAGCTCAAAACAGGTATAGCAACACAGTGCAGTGGAGAAAACTGATTCTTGAGAGATATTTTAAAATTTCAAGTAGAGCAGTAGAAGATTTGATTGTTCGCCGATAGTGAGAACGATTTTGTTGTTTTTCTGTTGCAGCTGTGAGATGTTTTACACTGAAGAAGATCGAGTCATGGTTCGAGGAAAATTAGTGCCTTTCTCCCCTGAGGTAATAAATTTGTTTTAACAGTTGCCCCTTAGTACGTTGTGTTTTTATTCAAATTATAAACCAACTGAGGAGGAGTTGGACGAGATCATATCTTTATTGACTGGTGAAACAGGACTGTGGAAGATCACAAATGAAAGAAGAGTCAACTTCCCCGTATCAAACTTAGATGCCACATCAAAAGCGTGACACTACTTTATTTCTGCTCATCTACTACCAACCAAACACCTCAACAAAGTTACTCGAGATAGAGCTACCTTGAACTATTGCATTCAATAGTTAGCACTGATTGACATTGGATCTCTGATTTATCAGACTATCACCAGTTCTGTTGTCGTTACTACTACTGTAGGTTTGGGATTTGCATCCTTGATGTTTTCCTTATGTGAGCAGGCGGGAGTTAGATTTGATAGCTGGGAAGAGATACTGCAACCTCTGAAGCCCATCAAAAGTGTTAATGTGAAGTCTTATTCACAACATTCGATCTTTGGTTGGAGAGGAGGATTTTATAAGAGTTCAGGTGCCTCTACTTCTCATGCTTCTACCTCACATGCATCCACATCACAAGGTCAGACTTTTGGTTCTGGTTTGCAGTCACATTTATTGCAAAGGATATTAGATAACATCAATTATACTACAGACAAAGTATTAAATTTAGAGAATTTTGTAGATCATATAAATGGTTATATGAGAAGCCATAGTGGTTATGAGGAGAAATTTCACTCATCTTTGGAAAACCATATGAAGGGTTACCAAAGTGTAGTTTTCCTGCATATCCACAATATCCATCTTATGAGCTTACTGCCTTTTGAGACAACAATGATAGTGATGATGATGAGGAGGAAGAGGATTAAACTGAGTACTTTAGTTTTTTTTTTTTTGTGAACTTTTTGTGGTATAGTTATGTTGTACTGTTAATTTATTTTATGTTGTACTTGTTGAAAATACTACTATTGTTTGTGTTTTGTTTTGTTAGACACTGTTGTGATGTATTTATTTTATTGTTAGTAGTTATATTTTTTTGTGGAACTAATTGTGTTAACTGTGTTTTTTAGTGTATTTTGTTAGTTTGTGTTGAACTTAATCCTGAATTTAGGAAGGTTTAGAATATTAATAACTTTCATATAATAACTCCATGTTTAAAATTTTAAATTTACTAACAAGTATTTTCTTTATGTCGCAGTTGTGAATTTTTGTTAGTGTGTTTGTTTGCTTTTATGTTATCCTCCACTGCATAGAAGTCTAATGAATCTCTATATGCTAAAGTTAAATTAAAATTTGATTAATTAATTTTTACTCTTGTTTTTAATTTTTGTACTTGTATACTTAGGATGTAAAAATTCATGTAAGCATGTTATTTTTAGTTCTCTTTCTTGCCTCTATATAAAAATGATGCTAAAATGTTATATCTTATTAAAAATTTAAGTTTTGTGGGATGAAAAACTTTCCGGAATAAGTTGTGATAATTTTAAACCTTGTACTTCATTTACTTCTTGATTTGACCCATTAAGATGTTAATATTTATTGTGAGAACATGTAAGATCTGAGATGGTATTGTCTCAGTCAACTAATGACAATAATCACATGAGATTGTATGGATGAGAAATTAATTCGTTTGATTGAATGAAAATAAATAGGGAAATAAACTTTGAAGGTTGTAGAATTAGAAGACTTTAGAGTGACAGATTAAATCCCCTAATTTGGTTTATAGTTTTAGGCTTTAATATGAGATGTTAGCCCCCAAGTGGAGGGAGAAGAGGGAATGCTAGAGTGAGAGCTAGTATCTTCCCTACCTAACCTGTCTTCAAGACTATTCAAACTTTAAATTAGCCAATGTTCTTTATAGCATCTATAGTAAGGGTAAAGAATATTATTGCTCCTATTTGGCACAACACAATTTGAATACTTCCACAACAGAATTCCTATACTTTTTATTGATTCATGATAGGGAAGAATTTATTTTTATTTATATTGCCTTCATCTTACAAATATCTAGTTAAATATATTTAGTTGTTTATTTTACTTTCAATTATCAAAAATTAACAAAAATAATTAAACTTTTTTTCCTATTATAACATCTATAGTTTGAGTAAGAATATTTTGCAAAGTAGAATTTGTCATCTAATTTCTTCTGATTTTAGTTGTATATTATATTTTTCCCTGTGGGTTTGATATTCGAGGCTTAATCAAAAAGTCCTATATTACTTGATAACGATACTTATACTTACATTGTATCCCATATTTAAAAATAATAATTGCATTCTTATTTGCTTTGAAGTCAAGCTTTTGCCTAGCCATTGCTCAGGATCAAGTTTTTAGCACCGTTGCAAAGTAAGCATTATAAACAAGAAAAAATTAAGATTATAACCCATACATTGTACAGTCATATAAAATCAGGATCAAGTTTTTAGCGCCGTTTTTGGGGAATAAATAAAATTCTTGAAGAAATTTTTAGAAAGTAAATTTTTATTTTTAGAAAGTCTTATGTAAAAATTTAGATTTATTATAGGAATATCGTGGTGTTGTTTTTATATAAAGTTCTTGTTTGTGTGATTTTATTTTATGATATTTTGTTATAATGTATGCGTAGTTCAGGTTCTGAAGGACTAGTTTCTTATGATTCTAAATAATAAAGAACTATTAGAAAAATTAAAAAAATAAAAAAATATATAAAAACGCCAAAAATTTCAAGAAATGGCAAACCAAAATCATCAAAATGCTGAAATTAATCAAGAGTTTAGACCTTTATAAGATTATGCAAACCCTATAGTGGATGAACTTCATTGTAGTATTCAAAAACCTATTGTAGTGGCTAATTCATTTAAACTTAAACATCCTATTATCCAAAAGATATCAAATAAACTGTCAGGGGGAGCACCAACTAAAGATTCAAATTTACATCTTGCCATTTTTTTAAATTTAGAGAATTTTGTAGATCATATAGATGGTTATATGAGAAGCCATAGTGGTTATGAGGAGAAATTTCACTCATCTTTGGAAAATCTTATGAGGGGTGACCAAAGTGTAGTCTTTTTTGCATATCCACAATATCCATCTTATGAGCCTACTGCCTTTTGGGACAGCAATGATAGTGATGATGATGAGGAAGAGGATTAAACTGAGTACTTTAGTTTTTTTTTTTTTTGTGAACTTTATGTGGTATAGTTATGTTGTATTGTTAATTTATTTTATGTTTTACTTGTTGAAACTACTACTATTGTTTGTGTTTTGTTCTGTTAGACACTGTTGTGATGTATTTATGTTATTTTGAGTAGTTATATTTTTTTGTGGCAGTAATTGTGTTAACTGTGTTGTTCAGTGTATTTTGTTAGTTTGTGTTGAACTTAATCCTGAATTTAGGAAGGTTTAGAATATTACTAACTTTCACTTAATAACTTCATGTTTAAGATTTTAAATTTACTACCAAGTATTTTCTTTATGTCGCAGTTGGGAATTTTTGTTAGTGTGTTTGTTTGCTTTTATGTTATCCTCCACTGCATAGAAGTCTAATGAATCTCTATATGCTAAAGTTAAATTAAAATTTGATCAATTAATTTTTAATCATGTTTTTAATTTTCATACTTGTATATTTAGGATGTAAAAATTCATGTAAGCATGTTATTTTTAGTTTTCTTTCCTGCATCTATATAAAAATGATGCTAAAATGTTATATCTTATTAAAAATTTAACTTTGGGGGAATGAAAAATTTTCAAAACCTTAAAGTTTATTTTTTCTTAAATGTACTACAAATAAATTTGATTTTGATTCAAGAAAATAATTATGTGTATGAAGTTATATTAGGGAAGTAAAATTTTGAATATAGAAATGAGTAAGAGAATTTAGTTGAAACCTATAGTAATAAAGAACAACTTAAAGATAAAATTTTTTAGTATGGAAATGATAAATATTGTGTAAATATTTTTAGTAGGAGAAATTATATTTTTGAAAAATTTAGATGGGTTAGACTTTTATTTTCAATGCTTAAATTTCTTTTATTAAAAAGAAATTTCAAAACTATTATTACATTTTTAAGTAAAAGATTTATATTAGAACTTTACTTAGGAAAAAAGTGGAATTGGAAATCATTAAAGGCCTATCCAGATATAGTGACCCTCACCTAAAAAAATAAAAAAATAAATTAAAAAAGAAGAAAAAGAAAAAAAGAAAAAAAAGAAAAAGAATATTGAAAAAGGGAGGAGAAGCTTGAGGATTAGTGCCTAATTAAAAATTGGTTCCAAATCTGATCTTTTTAAAGTATAAAATTTGAGAAAATCTTAAGCTTAAGAATATAATATAGCAAGTATAATTATTCTTAATAAAAATTTTTAAGTGGAGAAGATAGACTGCCTAAACTTTATATTTGGAAAATTTACAATTATTTCTGAACTAGATAGAAACTCATATTTTTCAGACTTCTTTATAATAAAAATTTCTAAACTCAAAGTTGGTCTCATATAGTAAAGTTTTTTGTAAATTTTACTACTATATTTCTAGATCAAAATGTTAGAATATCCCAAAGAAACTCATTTACATAATCTAATTATTTTGGTTTTGAAGGATTGGAGTGTCATTTGAGGACAAGAAATATTGTAAGTTTGGGGGATTTTGATACACCTAAAATATATAGTCTTTATGTGCATATTTTTATACCTATTTTTGAGATATTACACTTTAATGGAGATATTTGTGTGTTTTTCTTTCAGGTACAATCAAATGGAAGAAAAATGATGAAAGGAGTGAAAAAGGATCAAATTTGGACCAAAAATGAAGGAGTGCAAAAGACCTGTGGCACCTAAATGCCCAGAACTGACGCTTACGCGCCAGTAAAACTGAGAAGGCCATGCCTAAGCGCCAAGTACCTCATGCTTAAGAGCTATGAAGTAGTTACTTGATGATTCAATGAATTTATATGAATTTTTGAAGAGGTGCTTAAAGAAACCCTTGGTGAAAATATGGGAAATAGTTAATGGACACAAAAATACATTCAATTAGCTTTTGAAAGGAGGCAACTCTTGGAAGATTCATTGAATGTGGACACATTTTGAAGAGGCACCAAGACACCTTTTGAAAAATTATAAAAGAAGGACTTTGATTGGATTGAAAAGTCTTCTTTCAGCCTTCCTCCCAGCACACTAGAAAGGAGCCGCCGCCCCCTCTAGATACCGCCAACGCCTCTCTCTCTTAGATTAATTAGGATATTTTTAGAGAGAAGAAGAGCAGAGTTGAGTGTGTGAGTATAGAGTATTAAGAGAAAAGAAGAGAAGAGATTCTAAGGAACTTCAAGAGTTTGGTGAAGAGGATTTGAGATAAGTTTTTATCTTTGTGACTACATTTGGTTTTAATTTAAAATTATTTTTTATTTGCATGATTTATACTTTTAAACTTAAGTGTGGTTGTGATTTTTCCATAAATTTTAAGTAGTTTTCTTTATCTTTTTCGATAAAATGATAAGTGATTAAGTATTGGATGGAAGTTGTCTGATGTATTAATCCTTAATGTTGGAATAAGTTGTGATGATATTAAACCTTCTAATTCATTTACTTCTTAATTTGGCCAATTAAGATGTTAATATTTGTTGTGAGAACATGTAAGATCCGAGATGGTATTGTCTAAGTCAACTAATGGTAAGAAACATATGAGATTGTATGGATGAGAAAGTTATTCATATGATTGAGTGCAAATAAATAAGGAAATAAACTTTGAAGATTGTGCAAATAGAGGACTTTAGAGTGATAGGCTAAATTCCCCAATTTGGTTTATAGTTTTAAGTTTTGATACGAGATGTTAGCCCCCAGGTGGAGGGAGAAAAGGGAACTCTAGAGTGAGAGCTAGTGTCTTCCCTACCTAACCCGTCTTTAAGACTGTTCAAACTTTATAATAGCCAATGTTCATTATAGCATCTCTAGTAAGGGTAAAGAATACTATTGCTCCTATTTGGCACAACACAATTTGAATACTTCCACAATAGAATTCTTATACTTTTTATTGATTCATGATAAGAAAAAAGATATTTTATTTATATTGCCTTCATCTCACAAATGTCAAGTTAAATTTAGTTATTTGTTTATTTTACTTTCAATTATCAAAAATTAACAAAAAGAATTAAATTTTCATTCCTATTATAGCATCTACAGTTTGTGTAAGAATACTTTGCAAAGTAGAATTTGTTATCTAATTTCTTCTGATTTTAGTTGCATATTGTAATTTTTCACTGTTGGTTCGATATTCAGATCTTAATTAAAAAGTCCTCTATTACTTGATAATGATATGTATATTTGCGTAGTGTCCCATATTTAAAAATAATAATTGTGTTCTTATTTGTTTTGAAGTCAAGCTTTTGCCTAGCCATTTCTCATGATCAAGTTTTTGGCACCGTTGCAAAGTAAAAATTATAAGTAAAGAAAAATTAAAATTTTAACCACATACATCGTACTGCCTAATAAAAAAATGATATTTTGAATTGATTGTACAATGAAGATATGAGTAAAATATATATGAATATATTAAACTTGTGTGATTACCCAATATTGCGTCGTTACATAAAGGTATGACCTGTATAATTCTGGTGTCCTAGTTGATCTTTCATGCAATATGTTAGTGAAAACATCAACATGTTCGTTTGCAAACCACCTATTTAGCAATACATCCTCCAGACCCACTCCATCGATTACAATCCCAGAACCTTTGTTTATGATAAAATCATGTCTTCATCATTAAGAAAGAAAACTTGTCACATTAGAATATAAAACTACTGCATAACATCAAAACTGTTGTCAACAGTTACTTACTCCGCAGTGTATGTGGCAATGTAATCATCAATTACAATATGAATCTCATGTGGTATTAACAATCTACTAGGATATTAAATGAAAGACACTGCAGGTCGAGGTTGCAGAAGAAAATAATAATAATGAACTATAACTTGAAAATTATAGAAGTGTTTCACTATAAAGAGTTAATTTTTTGTCCCAGTATAGCATAGGTGTCTTCATGGGAGGTGCTCTGGCTAGTAATGACTATAGGGATTCTTAAACTGAAGAGTGTCATTATAATCTGTTGAAGAATATATCATCTATATAGCTCAATTTCATCTAGATTTTTTTCTATGTCAAAAGAATGTACATTTGGCATCATTATTGGTTGATCATTAGTCAATGTTATTTCTAAATTTAATTCTAATTTTTGACCCTCTCGGGCTTTAGTATCTATAATAGAAGCAACAAGAAAAGTCTACAAAAGTGCAAAAGTTAGTTATTAAACATATTATAAGGTTAAATAATATGGTACAATATAAAATGAACTTTTTACCGCGAGGGGCAAAGGGTCAAGAAAATGATGTATTACTTATTCGACCTAATTGGGATCTTCTTGTAGTGTCTCGTCCTCACATTTTGTATGGGGTAGAGACATAAGAAGATCCTTTATTGCTCGCTCAACTTCAGCAAGCTCTTCTTATTTTGTGGCATCCCGAGCAACAACAACATCTTCTACACCTCTTACTGTCTCTTGCCCCTTTTGGGCTTCAAGATCTTTTGTATGTTGGGTATGTATAGGTAAATTCTCATAATTTCTCTCCTCAATTTGTCCACGATGTTCCTTAACAACATCATTAACTGTATTTGTTGTCTTTGACAAATCTTGTCTTTCGGGGAAACTCAACTTCCTCTTCTTTCTATCATTGTTGGACTTACTCTTTCTGAGAGTTGATTGCTCTATTCCAAGAGTTTTTCTCTGTAACTATTTATCAGCTTTGGTTTCTTCTAATCTCTTAACCATAGCTATTAGGGTGGATAATGAGACTTCAACATTAGACATTTGTTTATTCATGGTAATCATATATTTCTGTATACTTATAATGATTTGTTCTTGAGCTTTAAGTAGCTTGATTGTTGCTTCAAATTCATTTCTTCCCCTTATATGTGTTTCTTCTGAGGTTACATCAATTGAAACAATTGGACCCACACCATGAGATTTGGGTGACTGTGGTCCGACCAGTGTTTCACGATGTGGGAGAGGCCTAGTAGGGCTGGGTGGTCCCTGGTCTCGATTGGACGATAACTGGAGCTCATCTTCCTTCAACTTTACGAAGGTGTCATCAACCTACAATGAAAATCATAATGTCCAAAGTAAATTCAGTAAAGCAACCTAAAGAAAAAATTAACAATAAGAAAATCTTTTAACGCAATAAATGATTTACCTGTACATGTTCAAGCCTCTTAAAGGTTTCATGAATCTGTGGTGTTGTCCACCCATGACTTGTTAATCACCTCAGCATGTGAGGTCTGGCCTCGGGTGTTGCTAGAGTGAAGAGAGATGTGTGCTCAAAAAATCAAAGCTACATATTAGACATATCACAAATAAATCTATCAGAAGAAAAAAAAACATAAAGTCAAAAGAAATTGTTTTTTTAATGTTGACAATATTAACTTATAGCTAGAAGAAAAACAAATATGTTGATTTACCCAAGTGGCTCGTTCCGCCTCATTTTGATCGTGACAATATTCAATTGATCAATCATAAAATCAGAAATGACAGCATACCAGTTATAAGAGGAGGACTGTACGTTCTCCCCAAATGAATAAAGCTTTGTTGACACACCAAAATTGCTTGAGAGAAAAAATAAATTTGTTTGTAAGAACTTAAGAAATAAGTGCTCAAAAGGCATGGAAGACTCTCCTGAAAACTGTCAAGTTTTTCTTTATTGCTCTCGCATCTACATGAGAAGAGGGAGTTTTCCTCCAACTAATTGTTTCTCCTTTGTTGAGCATGCCTAAAAACAAGGCAATATGGTTAGGGTGGAGTTTAACCACTTTCCCACCCATTACAAACACTCTCCTTTCATGATTCCAAAATCTCAAGATATGTAGGGTCAATACATTATCATAGGGATAAGGAGGCATATCAAAAAAATGAAGGACATTTATTTCTCTTAACAAGTTTATGGTCTCAACGGAGACGTTGTGTCTAACAGTATCAAGTGAACCCCTCACCGCAAAAGGACGACATCTATAATTGAAAGTTCTTGCGTGCATAAATCTACAGCAGTAATAATGCAAAAGGGAGCATTATTTTATAGACATTATTCTTCAAGTTGTGTTAAAGTTGTATTATAGATGTGTTATGGTTCTGTAGAAGTTGTGTTATCTATGTGTTATGTTTGTATTAATGTTATATTCCCATTGTGTTATTGTTATGTTATGGTTTTGTTATTATTGTGTTATTAATGTGTTATTGTTGTGTTATTATTATGTTATGGTGTGTTATGTTGTGTTATAGTTGTTATACTGAAGTTTTATGGTTGTGTTATGATTGTGTTATTGTTCTATTATTGTTGTAATATTGCATGTTATAGATGTGTGATTTGTGCTATTGCGGTGTTAGTTGGGTAATAACAAAAGAAACACCGCAATAACACACAATAACGGAAGCATAACACAAATAATGCCACAATAACACAAGAAACGCAACAATAACACAAGAAACACCGCAATAACACAAGAAACAACGCAATAACATAACAATAACACATAATAATACAACAATAACACAACCATAACACAAGCATAAAACAATCATAAAACTTTGTCAACACAACTATAACAAACCATAACACAACAATAACACCACAAGTATAACACAATAATGCATCTATAACACAAATATAACAACACAATACAACAATAACATAATCATAGCACAACAATAATACAACCATAACACATCTATAACACATCAATGATGCGACTATAACATAATAAATGATCATAACTCAACTATAACACAACAATAACATAACCATAACACATCCATAAAACAATGAAATAAATCATCTTTTTATCTATAATAAACAATGTAACATAATACCTCAAAAATTTTGGCAGACCGCTAGCTTCTTAAGTTCCCTTGCGATATTCCATTATTAAGTGCTAGCAAGAAGAAAGGAAAACCAAAGCTTTGAATCATGGGGTTGTTGAACCACGCAATGCTCCAACTTATAACCACTATGACTTGCGCTAAAGAGGAGGCGAAACCAACAAAAAACCCTAGATATTTCCGCCAAAGAGAAAGGAAAACCATCCAAGACGAAACGACGAAGAACACTCGAAACCACCACAAACTGAAAACTGAAGAAGAACATAATGCCGAAATATTTCATAAAGGTGCTTTTTGTTTGGATCAGTGTTTCGGTGGGCTAGATTCGGGCCGGGTTTACGCGACAAAACACATCTTTTAAATTTTGTTCAAGTTGGGGCTATTGATTTGGGCCGGGTGACCCTAAATAAACATTTTTTTAATATTTTTGGGCAATAGATTCCCCTGCTCTGTTGGCTTCTTCTCATTGAACTTCACATGTAATTCTTCATGCGGAGTCCAGAGGTAATATTTTTCTCTTAAGTAAGCTCCTCAAACGAAACACCCTTCCCTTCTCCTTCCTATTTTTCCCAAANTGTATGTATGTATATGTATGTATGTACGTACGTACGTACGTACGTACGTACGTACGTACATACATACATATACATACATACATATATATATATGTATGTATGTATGTATATACATACATACATACATGTACATACATACATACATACATATATATATGTATGTATGTATGTATGTACATACATACATATATATGTATGTATGTATTTATGTACATGTATGTATGTATGTATATACANCCACACATCCAAACTGAGCCTTGTTCCCCCCTCCGACGAGCCTTTCTCCATCCTGCGAAGTTTCGCTCGGGCACTCCTCTACCTCCTCTTCTTCTCCGTACAGAAAAAAGGCAAGATTTACATATGCACCATCCAATTTCTGCATATCTGCACACACAAAAAAAACAAAGGTTTACATACGTAGCACCCCATTTCTATGTATCTTCACAAAATAAAATTAAAAAAAAAACAAAGATTTGCACATATACCACTCAATTCTTTCTATTTTNTCAATTCTTTCTATTTTAAAAAAAAAAAAAAAAAAAAAAAAGATTTACATACATACCACCCAATTTCTGTCCCTTTGCAACAGAAAGAAAAAGACAAGAAATATATATAATTTTACATGCATACAATTCTGTCCATTTGCAACCAAAGAAAAAAAAAACAAACAAAAATATAAAGGTTTACATACATAACACTCAATTCCTGCGTATTTATTTACGCACATATTACTCAATCTCGTTGCTTTATTCTTGTGCATGTATTTACGTTTATTCCGTTCAATTTCACATTTTTATTTACGTACGTATCGCCCAATTTGATGTATTTATTCCTAGATCTTTATTTGCACATATACCACTCAATTTTGTGCATTTATTTACCTATATACCACTCAAATTTGAGCACTTATTTCTGTATATTTATTTACATATGTACCACTCGATTTAGTGTATTTGTTTCTGTATAGTATTAACATATACACTACTCAATATCTATGTATTTATCCACATACATACCATTGGATGCAGTGAAATTATTTACATAAATGCCACTTAATTCTGTATATTGGAAAAAAAAAAAGAGAGGGAAATTATTTACATGCATGCCACTTGAAACTTAAAAAGAATACATCCCTCTCTCTCTCTCTCTCTCTCTGAAATTATTTACATGCATGCCACTTGAAACTTAAAAAGAATACATCCCTCTCTCTCTCTCTCTCTCTCTGAAATTATTTACATGCATGCCACTTGAAACTTAAAAAGAATACATCCCTCTCTCTCTCTCTCTCTCTCTGAAATTATTTACATGCATGCCACTTGAAACTTAAAAAGAATACATCCCTCTCTCTCTCTCTCTCTCTCTGAAATTATTTACATGCATGCCACTTGAAACTTAAAAAGAATACATCCCTCTCTCTCTCTCTCTCTCTCTGAAATTATTTACATGCATGCCACTTGAAACTTAAAAAGAATACATCCCTCTCTCTCTCTCTCTCTCTCTGAAATTATTTACATGCATGCCACTTGAAACTTAAAAAGAATACATCCCTCTCTCTCTCTCTCTCTCTCTGAAATTATTTACATGCATGCCACTTGAAACTTAAAAAGAATACATCCCTCTCTCTCTCTCTCTCTCTCTGAAATTATTTACATGCATGCCACTTGAAACTTAAAAAGAATACATCCCTCTCTCTCTCTCTCTCTCTCT
>JXCR01136434.1:49286-60980 GCA_002079205.1 Phalaenopsis hybrid cultivar | reverse complement strand
ATTTTAGAGTGACAGACTAAAATCCCCAATTCGGTCCTATCGTTTGGGTGCTGAAGTGTAGATGTTAGCCCTCAGGTGAGGGGCATGTGGGAGCTCCGAAGTGAGAGCTGGTATCTTCCTAACCTAGCCGCAAATTCAGTAAACAAGCATAGGATTAGTCAATGTTCTTTATGCTTGGACAAAAGGGTAAAGAATAGGTATGCTCCTATTTGGCACAATACAATTTGAACTGATTCACTTTATTCGCCTAGCTGCAGAATCAGTAACCAAGCATAGGATTGTTCAATGTTTGTTATGCCTGGACCGATGCAGATTCAGTAAACAAGCGTAGGATTAATCAATGTTCTTTATGCCTGGACCAAAGGGTAACACGCAGATTCAGTAAACAAGTGTAGGATTAGTCAATGTTTTTTATGCCTGGACCAAAGGGTAAAGAATAGTCAGTAAACAAGCGTAGGATTAGTCAATGTTCTTTATGTCAGGACCAAAGGGTAAAGAATAGGTGCCTATTTGGCACAATATAATTTGAACCAATTCACTTTATCCATTCACTATAATTTCTTGACAGGGAGAAACTATTGGCACAATATAAATTGAACTAATTCATTTTATCCATTCACTATAATTTCTTGACAATGAGAAGGATGCTTTATTATATATTGAATACCACAATTAAACCCTACTTTATATCTATTTATTAGTTATTAAAATTATCTATTTATTTTAATTGTCTATTAGTGACAGATAAGCAAATTGAACGTCGTTGTTGTGATTAAAATATTGATTTTCTAAGGTCTTAGTCTGTAATTCTAATCCACTCCCTGTGGGATCGATATCTAGGACTCCATTAGAGCCATATATTACTTGAGCGATACGTATACTTGCGTTGATAAGTGTAACTTTACAATTATTGAATATTTTATACATCCATCTTTATCGAATCCATTACTTGAGCGATACATATACTTGCGTTGATAAGTGTGACTTTACAATTATTGAATATTTAATCATTACTTGAGTGATACGTATACTTGTTTGATAAGTGTGACTTTACAATTATTGAATATTTAATACATCCATATTTATCTTATATTTTATTGCATAGATAAAGTTGTTGTCAACCACCATGACATATGTAACCAACTATGGCCTACGTGATATGCAACTTGAGCGGCTCCCCACTTCAACCCCAAAACACTACAAACATGTCATCGCAGCTCACCATTATAGCCTACATGACCAGCTATGACCTACATTTTTCATAGCTCATGTAGCTCCTGACTCCAACCCCTAGACCGATGATCGTTATCACAACTTACCATAATGGCTTACATGACCAACTATAGCCTACGTGGTCCACAAGTTGTGCATCTCCCAACTCTAACTCCTGTTATAGTTGTCATCACAAATCAACACCATGTTTTACATGACCAATTATGACATACGTGATTCACAACTCGTGTTAATCCAAACCATGGTCCCTGCAGCCTATGCACATCATTACAGCTCACCACAACAACCTGCACAATAAACTATAGCCTATGTGATCCACAGCTTATGTATATCCTAACTTCGGCCCTTGTGATCTACAAACATCATCATAATACACCACTATAATCTACATGACCAATTACGACCTATATGGTTCACAGGTCATGCAATTCTTAACTCCATCTCTTAAAGCCTATGAACATCATCATAGCTCACCACTACAGTTTATGTGGCCAACTACGACCAACGTGGTTCACACTAGTACAACTCTCAACTCTGCCCCCCATAAGCTATGGATGTCATCACAACTCACCACTATGACCTACATGACCAACTACGGTCTACGTGCTCCATAGCTTGTCTAGCTCCCAAATCTGGCCCTTATATCCTATAAACGCCATCACAGCTCATGACTATGACTTACATGTCTAACTACAGCCTATGTTGCCCACAATTCTTAACTTTGGGCCCTACGACCTATACACGTCATCACAACACACCAATACAATCTATGTGACCAACTATGGCTTATGTAGTTCATATCTCGTGTAGCTCTTGACTCTGACCTCCACAGTTCATGGACGTCATCACAATTACTCACTACAACTTATGTTACCAACTAGGGTCTACATGGCTTATCACTCGTATAATTTCTGACTCTGACCTCTGTGGCTTATGGAAATCATCATAACTAACCACTACATTTTATGTGACCAAATACATTCTATGTGGCTTATTGCTCATGCAGTTCTCGGCTCTTGCATTTTTGGCCTACAAACATCATCATAGCTCACCCCTAAGCCTATATGGTTCACAACTTTTGCAGCTTTCTGACATTCTCTGTGACAGACCTACAATCCTGAGGCAACCAAATATGTCCTACATAGCCAAATTCTATCATGGCTTTCAACAATGACCTATATGACAAGCTAGCACCATAATCATCATCTACTACATTCACGATGAACTATTGCCTCCATAAAAATCTAGTAAGGCCCTTGCAACCTACTATCACCTAAAACTTTCATTATAGTCATACTATGGTTACTATTGATTAATAACAATTGTACATTTACAATGATCATCTATGCAACTTTATCTTTCTTAATTCAGAAGAAAAGTTGAACTGTGCACTCAATATTCATAGTGAATTATTTTGACTAAGTTAGACCCATAATTTTTTTCTCCTTTTCATGGTTTTACATAGAAAAAATTGAGGCATATCATCTTGTTTAATTTTTTTTATTATCTAAGTGTGTAGTGGAGTCTCGTACAATGCTAAGATGTTAATTAATCATTCTACTTTCGTGAACCTTCCAACATGAATTAGTTTGGAGTTTTATGTGGGAATCAAAGTGTTGTTCAACACAGTCATCAAGGTTGAGACACCGATCCCCTACTTCATTTCTCAATAAAAAACATCATCCAACTGGTGAATGAACCTCCTTTGCACCTCTGAAGGATTCTTGATGTAGGGGGCAACCTTTACTGCAGTCTTAAAAGGTCGATCACATCAATGTTCTAGGCACGATTGTTGTGGCATTGTCATTCTACAAACCATTCAAACATCAAGTCTACAATAATAATTTCCAAGCTAGGGGGAAACCTTCATTGCATTCTCAAAAGATCGTTCACGTTATTTTTCTCAGGCACGACTGTGGTGAGGTAGTTATCCCATGTTTCAATCAAACATCAAAATTTTATTTGCATCAAGTAAGAGAAAGATCTATAGACACATTATCACCATGTGCAAATTCCCACCATGTGCAAATGCCACATCAAGAAATTAAAAATCCATAAAGACAAACACACACCAGTATAAAGGCTACAACAAGTCATATTATCTTCAAATGATGTCGGTATTGCCTTCTCAAAATTATGATGCCTCTGCTAATTATTTTAGGAGGATGGTATCCCTTAAAAAGTGTGACGACAGTGTAAAAAATATCCTTAAAAACTACTATAGCAATGTAGGAAATTTCCCCAAAAAATCTTGACAGCAACATAAAAAAAGATCCCGGATCGCTAGCTAGGGAAGGTCAGAGACAACTTTTTTCTTCTTGAAGATCCTGAATCGCCTACTAGGCAGAGTTGGAAATAAATTTCTCCATCTCAACAATAACAAAGAGGATCATATACTTTCTTCTAGTCCAGATTGGAGGCAACTTTCTTCTTCACAATAATAAGAAAATAATCATAGATATCCCATTAGGCAGTATTGAGGATAACTTTCCTCTTCCTCTATAAAAGGATACTGAAACATGAGATAAAATCCCAGATCTCCTACTTGGCAAGCTCGGTGACAACTTTCTTCCACTGAGAAATTTTGGATCATCTGTTAGGCAGGTTGGGGATTCCACCTCCTTACCCCTCTTCTTGGCCTATTTATAGGCTCAAATGGACTAAAAGAAACTCAAAATATGTTGGGAAGAAGAATGGAAGAGCATACAGGTTGAGAACATAGATCTAGTCATAAAAGTGGTGATATTCATTTTTAGGCTATGATTTTGAGTCCATATATGATAAGATTAGCAAAGAGGTGCCATATATGCTAATTATTTCATGGTTTAGTTGGGTGTTAATAATTTTACTTAATTGGCCAGAATTCTAATTTTTTTGCATTGTATGCTGAGTAGCTAGAGGAAGCATTAAAAGGTAAATCAACTAGTTGTATATTATAAGAAGAAGAAGATGAGGAGGAGGAGAAAGAGGATGATAAGGTGTCAATATTATAATTTTTAACACTATTTGATCCATGTACTCCATTATGTACTTACAAATTTAAATGAATGTTCAATTATTTTAAATTCTATTAGTCATATTCTTAATTTCTAATTTCTTAAAGTTGAAATCTATGGTTTTTATAGCAGAATCGTTCTATATAAATTGTTTCATTGTAGGGAACTTAAAAAAAGAACGAAACTTTCTTTTTTGTTTTTGCCATATGTTTCATTGGGCCAAGCCACCAAAGTTAAATGATAAAATATTTCATCTATCTAGAGTACACAACAAACATTTCTACAATTAATACTAATAAACATTTTTAAGGCCTTGATCACCTATTTAAGTTTCTCGGTGCTTTTAATGTTCTTAATGGCTTACTAAGATGACTATTACTATCATATATACCTTCAGAAAGATAATGATAAGATCTCATGATGGTGTTTATGCGGTCAATGCTTTTTTTATAATGGTTAATACAACCATTAAAAAAACATATTTTTAGCAGCATTTTATTTTATTTTATTTTATTATTATTTTTATTTATTTTTGGTGATGGCAACATAAAAAGGCTCAAATTATTCAGTGTGTATTTTAGAGGATAGTTTATGAGAGGAAGCCTAATGTGAAATTCCTTTTTTCTAATGTTGAGCTGAACAAAGAATCAGTTAATTTCATATGCATCAATTATCTTTAATTATAGTTGTCAAAGTATGGCCCTAGAGAAGTGCAAGCCACAAAAAGTGGAGATTATGGACATCTCTCTTCCTTTCCATTAAGATTATTAGCCTTAAACTATTTAACTAATTTATTCATCAAACCGTTAGCTTTGTATATGATTTATGTGTTATAATTCGTCTCTCATAGTATGATTAGAGCAGACAATTGTGTACATAGAAAAAATTAAAGTAAAAAAAATCTTAATAACTATGTAGTTTGGAGAATTTAGATTTCAGATCATAAGTGAAGTCTGATCAAATGATTATCGAGTTAACTTAAAATAATGATTGAATCAAGATCAAAACTTAATTGAACAAATTTTAAAATATCTTTGAACCATAATTTAATAACGATCAACCATGATCAAAGCATCTTCAAGTTATCATTGATCATCAATAATCTTTGAACCACCTCATACTTTTATCAAACAATGATCATACCTTTATCAAGTTATTTTAGTTAGCCATGAAATCATTAGAATAATCTTCATCTCACCTTCATAGCTTGATTGAACAATAAACAATTATGATTAAACCATCTTCCAATCATCAAAGATGATTAGATCATGATATGATTATGACCTATAATAGTTAAAAAATGCTCCTATTATGGTATGATCATTGTTTAATTATTATTTAATCCTGATCATTTTATCATTATTTAATCATGGTCTAAACATTTATTAACAATTAAACTTCTACAAGCATTTTTGGTCCTGCATTTGAAGTGTGAATAACTTATCTAATCTTAAATAACCAACAAAATATATTGTTAGTCTTCAAAGATGATGAATGGAAAGAGATCATCACCATAAATGAATGTGTTGATAAGAAAGAAAAGTTCGTGAAGCTCTCAACATAAAATAAATAAATAATTAATTAATTAATTAATAAGAGTTTTGATTATATTTGTTTAACAAAAATGACATTTTAGTTCTAAAAAACCAATTGGGCATGTTTGTTTAAGAAAGTTAATAATTGATATGCTTCTCTAATTTTTGCTTTAATGGGCTAATGAAATCAAATTTTCTTTCAAGTCTGGCAGAGTCTCATAATCTAATTTCTGTTCCTAATTTCTGCATAACAAAGTCTTATTTGGGAAATTTTACATACATACCACACAATTCTTATGGATTTACACATCAAATACCTAGAGTTTTGTATTTATATTTATAATATATTGGTATTAAAAATCTATGCAGAAAAAAGATGTATGTTCTCTTTTAAATAGTTAGTGCCAATTATAATTTTGATGTGATCTCCATGAATATGAAAGTTTAGGTGTTAGATATATAAATATACAAGAGTTGTGTGGTATGTATGTAAATGCCCCAAACTTTTTATGTTTGTTGGTTACAACTCCTTTATTTACGTACAAAATCATCATATATTAAGCCTTCACATTGTCATGAATGTTCTGTACAGCCTTGTCTTAATTATTATTAAATTGGCGAATTTACACACATACCACCTAAAAGTTTCTTATTTAATTCCATGCATATATGTAGTTATTTCAAATCTTTCTTTGCTCATTCAGGATGTCCAAAATGTGGGAATTCATGCATCTCAATCCACCAAGTAAATTACATTTGATTCATATTTTATCTCCAAAACCAATCTAAGGNATATGTAGTTATTTCAAATCTTTCTTTGCTCATTCAGGATGTCCAAAATGTGGGAATTCATGCATCTCAATCTACCAAGTATATTAGATTTGATTCATAATTTATCTCAAAAACCAATCTACAAGTCATGTGTATTCTAAAAGAAAATTCTGTCAAAATTTCATACTTCCAAGTAATACGTATTCGACGCAACTCAAATACGCAAATTAATGTATAAATAATGCTGTTATATTTGATTTCAATTCAATGTTGCTCATCATTGTGCAACTACTTCACTATCATCCAGGTCCCATGTTTCATTCATTAAATACTAATTGATATAATGCATTAAGTTAATTACTCAGCATGTTTAATTGCTACAATTTAATTTTGCCATTCTGATGTAACTACAAGTCCATAAAATGGGAAAGCCCAAAGATGCAAGTTTAAGGAAAAGACTTTAAAGAGAAAATCGGTTCAGAGTATAACAAAATACAACTAGAAAATAGATGGAAAAAACTCAAAAAAATGAAAAGAACAACGATTGATGCACCTGATGAATGATGCAAAGAAAAATTGAAGTTAAGCAATGTGTTCACGTATTTGTTATATTGTTTCTTCATAAACATTAATGTATACACGTGTCAAGTAAAACTTCAATGTTGAATTATAGATTGTGCCAAATGCAACGAAATTTTGATCATGAATTAGAAGAAAATCTTGATTTGATGTTCGTGGGTGTGGTTGCTACGAGTGCTCATGCGTGGATTCTGAATAAATTGATTGCTCGATTGTACATTATGCAATAAGTTATTGAATCCAGTTATTGCAAATAGAATTATCTACTTTGTCTAGTGGTGGAAAAAAGAGACAATGAGATGAATTTTTGAGAAATCAAATTTCACAATTTGTCACTGCATGCACTCTTATATATTTGGGGTCAAACATATCATAACTAGTATCTGAACGACCATGGCTTTCAACTGCAAGTGCTTGATCAAATCATAGACATTTTTTAGGAAATTCCACTTTATTTGTATTCATTAAAGCTTTTCAATGACGCAAACAAGATAGTTTTTTTTTTTGACGATGGTGATCGATACATTTCCTTTGATATACAATCGAGATGCATACGTTTTTTTTTCTTCTAAATCTTTATTTGCTTTATAGTGATAGAGTTCTCTTTATAGAGATGCTAGAGTTACTGCTAAATAAATATAATGAAATAAGTTATGTAGCAATTCATGACAGTTTATTAATAAAATTTCAATTTCATTTGTTTTCTCTTTACATACACATTACTTATCTTATTATTATTTAAAGGATGGTATTTGAGAATACCGCTTCCATATGTGTTATATGTTCTTGTAAGGATCGAACCCGGGTCAGAGGGGTCTTACGACTGACAACGCAACTGCCTATATGGCTGTCAAAAAAGCTAGTTTTTCGCAAACGGTTCGTGCTCGGCTAGTCGGGGAGTTCGTGTTCGGCTCGTTCAATAAACGAGCGAGACGAACATGAACATTTTTTTTTCATTCGGTTTATAAACGAATCAAACAAGAACAGTTATTTGTTCGACCGTGTTCGAATCGTTATTATTCGAAATATAAAATAATTTAAAATAATTGTATATAAAAAAAATTATCATATTTTAAAAATAATTATACACTCTAAAAATTTATCATATTAAAAAAATAAATTCGATAAATTATAATTTGATCTTCATATTCGCCTCTTAGCTTATTTAAATTCTATAATTTCGTATTTATATTTATGTTTGCTCTTTGCTTAAATTTTCCTATATTTCTTTTAAATTCATTTAGTTTCTTTGAGTGAAACTTAGATTTTGGGAGTGAAATCTCGCATGTTGCCACTAGATATGTTTTTTTTTATGGATGAAATATGATATTATGGCTTTATTGTGAGTTGTGCTTCGACTATTTTGCATTTATGTTGCGAGTCATACGAATTTAAGCATTAATTTCATATAGGTTTAAGTTTTTGGAAGATTTCAAACAATTCGAACAATACAAACAAATTTGTAAGATTTCGAACAATTCAAATAATTCGAATAATTCGAACAATTCGAACAATTCTAACATTTCAAACATTTCAAACATATTTGAAATAAATCAAACCAAACGCGAACAGTAACTTCACGAACAATTTCAAACACGATTTTATTTCAAACACACTTAATTTCAAATGAACCGAACAAAAACACGAGCTCTATTCGTTCGTGTTCCGTTCGTTTACACCCCTAACTGCCTACCAACTTGTCACCCAGAGCGCACAATTGCATATGCATTACTTATATTCATGCATAAGGACACGTAATTGATCCTTATGCATTAAATAATAATAACAATTTAACTCATGAAGAATTCACAATTATTTGAGCTTTTACTCACCTTTAAAATTTGAGTGTAAATATGCTAACAATGATAGGATTTTGATAATGGTGCTCTCATAACATAACTTTGTAATAACAGAACTTTTGAACTTAATTTTTGATGAGANAATAATTTTAAATAATTATATATAAAACATTTATCATATTTTAAAAATAATTGTATACTATAAAAATTTATCATATTTTTTTAAAAAAAAATTCTATAAATTATGATTTGATCTTCATATTTGACTCTTAGCTTATTTAAATTCTATAATTTTGTATTTATCTTTATGTTTGTCTCTTAGATTGAATTTTCCTATATTTCTTTTAAATTCATTTAGTTTCTTTGGCTGAAACCTAGTTTTTGGGAGTGAAATCTCGCATATTGCCACTAGATCTTATTTTTTTATGGATGAAATATAATATTATGGTTTTATTGTGAGCTGTGCTTCGACTATTTTGCATTTATGTTGCGAGTCATACGAGTTTAAGCATTAGTTTCATATAGATTTAAGCTTTTGAAAGATTTCAAACAATTCGAACAATACAAACAAATTTGTAAGATTTCGAACAATTCAAATAATTCGAATAATTCGAACAATTCTAACATTTCAAACATATTTGAAATAAATCAAACCGAACACGAACAGTAACTTCACGAACAATTTCAAACACGATCCTATTTCAAACACACTTAATTTTAAATGAACCGAACAAGAACACGAGCTCTGTTCGTTCATGTTTGGTTCGTTTACACGCTAATTGCCTACCAACTTGTCACCCAAGGGCGNTCAACACTTTTTATGAAGTCCCAGACTCTTACAACTGCCAATATGAATCCTTCAGTACAATGGAAGGCCCCCGTAATGTTGTGATCAACTTTCTCACTAATGGGAAAGGAACATGGAAGATAAAGCAACAAGAAAGGGTAAATTTTTTTGCTTCCATGCTGAATGACACCTCTAAGGCGTGGCACTATTTCATTTCCTCTACTCTGTTACCAACCTATCACCATAGTGAGGTAACTAGAGATAGAGCTATTCTGAATTTCTGTATTCAGAATAGTAGAACTATAAATGTGGGGAGAATAATTCTTAAGAATTAATTGACTTCGGCAAGGAGTGAGACTAGTGGAGGTCTAGGACATCCTGCACTTATTTATGCAATTTGCAAACTTTATGGAGTAGAATTTGGAGATGAAGAACGGGCTTACCCTATGAAACCCATTAGTAAGGCCAATTTAAGAACTTATGAATCCCATGAGAAATGGAGAACTTGACCCTATGAAACCCATTAGTAAAGCTAATTTGAAGACATATGAATCCCATGAAAAATGGAGAATTGGGAGTATATGAAACCCATTAGTAAAGCTAATTTGAAATTCTGGAGTGAAAAGTGGAGATGAAGAATGGGTTTATCCTATGAAACCCATTAGTAAAGCTAATTTGAAGACTTTTCCCATGAGAAATGGAGAATTGGGAGTAGAAGTCAAGAACCTTCTACTAGTAGAGATGTCCCTGATGAAGAATTGGTTTACCTTATGAGAACCACTAGTAAGGCCAATTTAAAAACCTATGAATCTCATGAGAAATGGAGAACTGGGAGTAGAAGTCAAGAACCTTCTACTAGTAGAGATGTCCCCTCGAATTATGATTCCACCTTCTAGTTCCCCTACCCTCTTTGATTTGATGAATGAGTTGACCTTGCAGCGGAAGAGCATATAATTGATAAGTGAAAGGATTGGAGGTTTAGAACGTCGGCACGATTATGATAGTGAGTACCTGCAAAGGCCTTCAAATTTTGAGGTAGCCTATTATGAAGCTCAGGCCCGACACTACAAAGGAGAGCCTGATGTTACGTTTCCTGAATGCCCCTGATATACTCAGTATCAACCCAATCTACCTGCTGATCAAGGCGAAGAAGATATAGGTTGTGATTTTGATATTGAATGAAATTGATGTACTTATGTTTGTATTTTTATTTTATGTATTCTTTTTGTAATAGAAATGAATGTTTATGTATTTTGGACTTTCATTTTGTGTACTTGAATAATTTTAATTTTTATAAAGTTAGTGTTATAGTTAAATGTGCATGTGTAGTTCAATAGATATTGAGTAGAATTGTGGAGTGTAATGTGATTTTCATTTCGCATTTTAAAGTTTTAATTGTTTAGTATTGTGATTGTGTTAGGAAATGTTGTGCTTGTCTTAGTTTGATACTTATTTCAAAATTTCATTACCGAGAAATTCCTGTAATGATTTATATGTGTAGAAAGGTCCTAATATTACAGACCAGGTGAAGTAAAAATTTGAGAAGGCCTGCAAAAATTTCAGAATGATAAAAATGCCTACAATACTGAGGTATTATTTATATTTATAATTTTTCTTTCCACCTGTATTATTTCATATTTAAAAATTTAAGTTTGGGGAAGGGAAGAAAAAGATTAACTATTAGATGTCCTCTATTTCAATATTTTCAAAAATTATTTATATGATTTTATGTAGTGAATTTAATTCGGGTAACTATATTTTTGCAACTATTTAATTATTATGGTAGATTTAAGGAAATATTTTTGTAATGAAAATTAATTTTGTAACTTAAGATATTTAGTATAAGAGAATAAGATTATAGTTAACTATTTAAGGTGAAGGAAACTATATTTTGAAGTATTAAGAATCTGGAAATTCATTTGAGAAGAAAAGATTGGGGCTCAATGATGTAAAAACTATGAAATATTTATAAGGTAAAGAAATGCTTTGAGTTT
>JXCR01136434.1:1320-48739 GCA_002079205.1 Phalaenopsis hybrid cultivar | reverse complement strand
CTACAGAGTTAATTCAATTACTTGAATTTTTTCTAAAAATCTCACTATGATATTTATTTAAATCAAACTTATAGTACTTCTGAATTAAAACTTTACTACAGTAGATCATAACTTTTATATAGTGCTAAAATTAATTGAGGACAAGTAATAGTTAAAGTTTGGGGGATTTTGACGAGAGGAAAATAAGTTGAGATTTTCATCCCTATTTTATAGTATTTTTAACGATATTGCACTTTAAAAAAAGGTATTTTTGATGTTTTATTGTAGGAATTATGAATTAGGGTCATTGGAGAAAAAAGATGCAAAAAGGAGCAAATTTGGAGTGAAAAGGACCAAAATGTGAAGATTTGAACTAGGCCGCCGATAGCGCCATCGACCCCGCCGACAGCGAGTTTTTCCCAAGACTACAGGACAAAATTCTTTAAAAGCCTGCCACGGCGCCCTCGAGGCCGCCGATGGTGAGATCGATGGTTATGCCCACTCAAGCTTTGGATAAGGCCAAACTTTGAAGGGATGCTTAGGCAACTCTTGGGGAAGCTCATCCACAACTTTAAAAAAACATTTTGTCCAAAAATTGAGAGAGTCTAGAAGCCCTAGAGTTTAGAGAGGTTCTGTTAGTGTGTAACAATTGTGAGGATTTCTTCGAGAAATTGCAAGAGTTGAGGGAAAGTGAGAGATTTCTTCCTCCTTGCTACTTTGAAGAGGAATTTTGTGTGTTGTAAAGAAAGGAAGAAATTCAGAGGAACTTCGAGGAGTGTTCTTGGGGAGAATTTAGAGATAAGTTATTTACTTTTTGTATTTTGTATGACTTTGATTTTATATATGAATTTCGAGTTTTGTTGTGTTTTCCCCATGAGTTCTGAGTAGTTTTCTCTGTCTTTCTCCTTGTCTTGAGATTTGTGAAATGGTGATTTAAATTGGCAAAGCCATGAAAATGTTTAAGAAATTGTGATGATCTTTTCACTTTGATCTTAATTTACTTTCAATCTAGCCAGTTGATTCGTTAAAATATGTTGAGTTTTACAACTAAAGTGAAGATTACATCCAAGATTCAGGGAGGTCAGATCCCTTGGAAGTTGGGTGCAAATAAATAGAGAAATATTATTATCGGGCGTAGAATTGAAGATTTTAGAGTGGTAGACTAAAATCCCCAATTTGGTCCTATCGTTTGGGTGCTGAAGTGTAGATGTTAGCCCTCAGGTGAGGGGAACGTAGGAGCTCCGAAGTGAGAGCCGGCATCCTCCCAGCCTAGCCGCAGATTTAGTAAACAAGCATAGGATTAGTCAATGCTCTTTATGCCTGGACCAAAGGGTATAGAATAGGTATCCTCCTATTTAGCACAATATAAATTGAACTAATTCATTTTATCCATTCACTATAATTTCTTGACAAGGAGAATGATGCTTTCTTATATATTGAATATCACAATTAAACCCTACTTTATATCATTAGTTATTTATTAGTTATTAAAATTATCTATTTATTTCAATTGCCTATTAGTGACAGATAAGCAAATTGAACGTCGTTGTTGTGATTAAAGTATTGCTTTTTTAAGGTCTTAGTTTGTAGTTCTAAACTACTTCTTGTGGGATCGATATTTAAGATTTGCTTTTCTAAAATCTTAGTTCGTAGTTCTAAAGTTACTCCCTATGGGATCGATATCTAGGACTCTATTGGAGCCCTATATTACTTGAGTGATACATTGATAAGTGTGACTTTACAATTATTGAATATTTAATACGTCCATATTTATCTTATATTTTATTGCATATATAAAGTCGTTGTTAAGTTTTTGGTGCCGTTGTCGGGGATTTAAATCTTCTAGCAGCGGTATCAAATTCTTGTATTTTTAAGCATATATAAAGTCGTTGTCATTGTACAACAAGTTAGGGAGGCCTTAGCCCAATTTGAGGGTGGTGCATTGATTTTAAGGGGTAGACCTTACCTGGAGGAGTTTGATGCCGTACCCTTCCCCAAGGGTTTTGTGCACCGAACTTCAAGACATTTGACGGGACCGGAAATCTCAAGTAGCATATAACACATTTTCAAGCCAGTTGTAGCAACACTAAAGGAAATAAAGCCTGTCAGAGATTGGTTTTGATTAGTACACTGAGTTACCTAAAGGATCAGTTAAAACATTTGCTGAATTAGACATATGTTCATAAAGAGATTTGCTGGAACACAACACTATGTTTCTATTGGAGATCTCGTAGTGGAGAAGCAAAAACCCAACTAAACTCTAGTGGATTATATCTTGAGGTGGAGAAACCTTAGCATGAAATGCGAACCTCAACTACAGGAAAAACATGCAATTGAGATTTGACTCAAAAGAATACATGGAACAATAGCTTTCATGCTCAAGGGACTCACCATCAAGTCCTTCAAGTAGATGTTAAGCAAAGCCAATAATTTACAAGTGGAAGTTAAATATATGGATTCCCAAGAGAAAGCGGAGAAATCCAGGACAACCAGAGCATTTGAAAAGAAGTCTGGGACAGTGGCAACAGTCGATAAGGGAAAATAGCCGATGAAGATATAGGCAGAGCATTCTCACCAAAGTTCTCAGTAATCGTCACTGCATGTTCAACAACAAATACAACAGTATGGCCAATCCAGCCAACAGTCATACAAGGGAGGACTATACTGAGCAAAAGGTAGAGTGGGTCCAATTCTTGCAGAATGAAAGAGAAGAGCGTATTCTTTTAAAGATGAGGTTGTGCCAAAAATGTTCAGAAATTTAATGAAAATGCTAGAGTTCATATTGCCAGAGCCAAAGAAGCCGGAAGAAGTTGAAAAAAAAGAATATCCCAATTTTTACCCCTATCACAAGATGTTGGGACATACGATAGAAGGCTATTTTGTTTTCAAGGACTGGCTCGAGAGAAACTTTAAAGAAGGAATATAACAATTCTGAAAGAATATTTAAGAGAACCTGAAAAAGCTTCTGTAAATATGATTTCGGCTGAGCCAATCATTTTGATAGATCCATATGTAGAGAAAGATGGATGGAGCACAGTTTATAGCAAGTCATCCAAGAAGATACTGGATCAGATTCAGACCGCCTCATCTCTGGCAGCCGTTCATAATCTACAACCTGCACAGCCCAAGTTGGAGATTTTGCCAGAAAAGTCATCGCAACCAGAAAATAAAGAAAAGAATGAAGTCATGAAGACTGATAACACCGGGGGTAGGAGAGGTGCTGCCTCTGTTAGATTGGTTGTCTCAGATTCAAGGAAGAAAATCCTCGAACCTATGACCATATATGATTATCTTTTTGCCTCACCGGGGTATTATGAATATAATGATTATGATTTTGGCTACGTTTTAACTATTTCTAATGATAACGTAAATGATTTTGTTCAATCTAACTCCAATCTCGATTCCCAAACCGATCCTCAAATCGTACTTGAGTCCGATGAGCCTTTTAATGAGAATGAAGAAGACATCGACAATGCTAGTTACGATTGCACAGAGAGTGAGGGATCAGATTTTGAATGTCAAAGTGTGCCAGTTGCCATTAAATTAGATCTCTCTGATGAAGAAGAAACACCAAAAATTTTGCCTATAGCATTCCAGGAAGAAGAAATTACAAAAGTAAATAGAAGGAGCGGGAAGATATTACCTCAAAGAACAGCTCCAGTAGATAAGAGGAAGCAAATAGTCACTCGAGAAGAGCTATCTCAACCTTCACCAGTGGAAGAACCACATAACCAAGTAAAAATTGGAGAATTATAAAAAGTTGATTATAACGTACTAGCTCATTATAGGAGATTGCCAGCCAAATTAAGCACCTACGATGCTCTAATCCTACCGAAGGAGATGAGAGAGTATCTAGTTACATCCTTGCTCGACCCAGATATTTGCTTGGCGCAGTTGGTTAGAACATCCTTGGATGAAGTTTTCTAGTTAAAAGAACAGCCTGTGATAACATTCACAAATGAAGACTTATTGCTCGGTACCACCGAACATAACCGACTGCTCTACATTTTCGTTAATATTGGCATATTTGTATTCTCCAGAGTCTTGGTAGATTCGGGAGCATCACTAAACTTAATGAGTCTACGGACATTGGCATTTTTGGATATTGAAGCTCAAGAAATTACAACTGATAAAATGATGTTAAGAGGATTTAATCAGAAAGGAGAAAGAGCCCTTGGATTGATTACATTGTTAATGAAAGCTGGAGAACTAGTAACAACCACAAAATTCCATATCATCGACGCAGAAACTCCTTTCAATTATTTACTTGGATGATCATGGATTCACGAGCATAATATGGTTCCATCATGCTTACATCAATGCATCAAATATTTCAAACAAGGACAAGAACATTATATTAAAGGGGATTTAAAACCATTCTTAGTTGATGAAGTAAGCATTCATGAAGACGACGCCTACTACTCACCTAAAAAGAAAGCCATCTTCTATCGTGAAGTTATATCAAATGAAGTGAAAGACTCAGAAGAATCACAAAGAAGAGGTCATTCAAATCTGCTGTGAAAATCTACTATCATCTCTTTACAATGAGGTGGTAGAGGTTCTTTTAGCCCATACACCCGAGATCGAGGCCAGGAACGTGGACAAGGAAGAACCAACAAGATTATTGAACGTACTAGGACAACCATCAACATCGACATGGAAGAAAGTTTTGATGAAGAGAATTTTGAGGAATAAATGATGATGATAAAATAGGAGAAACTTCAATATAAGATATCCTTGGAAGACAAGGAAAAAGATGAATATGAGTCGATGTATGATCGGATCAACCACTATGTGAATGCTATGACCCTTACTCCGATCTACCCCCAAAAGGTTAAGAGTTTAGAGGTCAAGGAAGTCTGTAGTGTTGGTTTGAAACCAATAAAATTTTACCGTGCTTCCCTTTCTACCATTCTTGAAAATCATGTAAATTTAGAAGAGGATTCTAATGAATTAATGGAATTACCTTTTGGTTACTTTTCTCCTTGTGTACAAAAATTAATTCAATAGGGATATGTGCCAAAGCAAATGCCAAAAGATAAGTTACAACTTTTTGAAAAATTGTGCAATGTTAAAAGTCGAACTCCTAATTTGAAAGAAGGTCTCGGATTTAGTGTTGTAGGACTAGTAGATGATTCAAAATTTTGCATGTTTGTTACTAACAGATTGGAGGAGGGTTTCCTCAATGTAGAGAATGACTCTCAAGATTAGTTAATAGATGATTCTCAACCGGAATTTAAAGAAGAAATTAACTCCATGGTTGATGAGTTGAAGGAAATCAACCTCGGGATTGAGGAGCAGCCTAGACCAACTTTCATAAATTTTGTACTTGATGAGGAAGAATCTATAGAGTTGATAAGATTATTATCAGAATTTAAAGATTGTTTTGCTTAGAGTTACAATATGATGTTAGAACTGTTTGTAGAAGTTGCAGTGCATAAGCTTGGGGTGGACAAATATATGACCCCAGTAAAACAATTTCTAAGCAGAATGTGCCTCGAAATAGAGCAACAAGTCATTGCCGAAGTAAGGAAATTAATAGACGCTAACTTTGTGCGAGAAGAGAAATACCCCACATGGCTAGCCAACATTGTTCCAGTTAAGAAGAAAAATGGACAAATCCGTGTATGTGTCGCACGGATCTAAATAAGGTGTGTCCAATTCCATTACCAATACCAGAGTTAATGGTGGACATCGCTTCAATACATGAGATTTTCTCCTTTTTGGATGGATTTTTAGGATACAACCAAATAAAGATGACTCCATAAGATGCATCACTTACAGCTTTCAGGACACCGATTGAAATCTTTTGCTACACAGTGATGTCATTCGGGTTAAAGAATACCAGAGCAACATATCGATGAGCAATGACAAAGATCTTTGACGAACTCATTCACAACCTAGCGAAGTGCTATATGTATGATTTGGTCATCAAAAGTAAAAAAAAAATAGACCATTTGTACGATTTGAGGATCGTGTTCGAATGATTACGACAGAATAATCTTAAGATGAATCCCTTAAAGTGTGTCGTCGGTGTTACCTCCGGGGAATTTCTAAGATTCGTTGTCCGTCATCGGGGAATCGAGATCAACCCGGATAAGATTAAAGCTATCTTAGAAATGTTCCCAACAAAAACCTTGAAACAACTACATTCCATTCAGAGAAAGTTGTCATATATGAGACGCTTTATCTCTAATCTCTCAGGTAGGTGTTGGTATTAATTAAAAAGAACACTAATTTCATTTAGGAAGAGAAATACTAGCGGATTTCAAGGACGTTAAGCGATACTTAATGACACCTCCTATTTTGGCAGCCCCTATCTCAAGAAATTTGTTGATACTTTACACTGCGGCTTTAGACGACTCTCTCGAGGCCCTATTAGCCCAAGTCAATAACGAGGGTAAGAAAAATGCACCCTGCTACTTGAGTCGATGTCTAATACTGACAAAGATAAAGTATCTGCATATCGAGAAGCATTGTCTAGCTTTAATTTTTGCTACCTAAAAGCTTAGGCACTACATGCTTTCTCATAAAATTACCCTGATTTCAAAAGTTAATACATTGCAATATTTGATGACTCAACCAACACTTTCCAGATGTCTAGCAAGATGGTCGAATGTTTTATTGCAATTCGATATAACTTTTGTTCCCCTTCGCGCAATCAAGGGACAGACTTTAGCAGATTTTCTCACAGCACACCCACTCCCAACTAGGACCCCTCTCAATGATGAACTACTAGATGAGAAAATACTGCAAATAGAACCCAGTTCCAGACATTGGGAAATGTACTTCAATGGGGCTTCATCAGCCTGAAAAGAAAAAGGATCAGAAGTGATTATACCATGCAAAGCAGGGATTGGTTTGATTTTCATCATGCAAGATAAAGATATGTTGAGATTCTCCTACAACCTGATAGAGCCATGTATAAATAACAAGGCAAAATATGAAGAATTAATCACCGGGTTGGAGTTGGAGAACTCAATGGATATAACAGACGTTTTCATTTATGGTGATTCTCAACTTGTTATTCAATAAGTCGTCGGACAATACAAGATTTTGAAACTGAGATTAGAAGAATACCACCAGTATACAATGAATCTGCTTAAGCAAATCCCTAATGTGACTTTATACAGGATACCTCGGGGAGATAATGCCCATGCTTACGCTTTAGCAAAACTTGCTAAGGAGCTGGAATGTCCCGCAGAGGATTCCATTGACATTACAATACAAGAAAGACGAGATTTGTCTCGAATCGACCTTGATAGTCTACATAGGCTCAAAAAAGAAGAAGGAATGATGATTGTAGTTGTTTACATCAATGAAGATTGGCGCAAACCATTAATAGAATATTTGTAAACTAGAAAGCTGTTAGAGGATAAGTCCGAGGCATATCACATTACAAGAAGAGTTGTGTCATATGCCCTCGTAGGAGATGTTCTCTACAGGAGATCATTTGATCAGATGTGGATGAGATGTCTGAGCAGAGTATAGGCACAAAATATCATCAAAGAAGTACATGTCAGATTATTAGGTGCTCACCAGTCAGGGCCAAAGATGAAGATAAAGATCAAGATACTCAGATATTATTGGCTAGCAATGATATTCGATTGCACGGATATAGCTAGAAGGTGTCACCTTTGTCAAGTGCATGGGGTGGTCTTACACCAACCTCCGAATGTGCTACACCCAACTGTTGCCTCATGGTCATTTGAGTGTTGGGGCACAATTATAATAGATCCGATAGATCCTCCATTCTCTTAGGGACACAGATTTATCCACGTCGCTACGGATTATTTCTCTAAGTGGGCAGAGGCAGTGCCGTTACGAAAGGTTACAACAAAACATGTTTTGCAATTCTTCAAGACCATGATATTCTACCATTTCGGTGTTCCTCCAGGGTAATTTCCAACAATGGGACAACCTTCAAAAGCACAAAGATCAACAACTTCGTCAAACGACATGGGATAGATTAGAGATATTCTGTAATCTACTATCCCAGGGTAAATGGCCTGGTTGAAGCATTCAACAAAATGCTTGTGCAGATTCTAATGAAGATACTTTATGAAAATAAAAGTGATTGGCATAACAAACTATTAGAAGCTTTGTGGGCCTACCGGACGACGTTCAGGGCTCCCACTCAATGTACACCTCACGCGCTTGTGTATGGGTCAGAGACCGTACTACCGCTAGAAGTTCAGACACCGTCTCTCAGATTCTCCATCACCAATTAAATCACAACTAAAGAAAGTGCAAAACTCAGACTTGAGGAATTAGAAAGTCTTGAGGGAAAATAACTAGAAGCACAACAACACTTGGAGCTCTACCAAGCAAGGATGGTGCAGTCTCATGATAAATTGGTCCACTTAAGGAAGTTTAAAATTGGTTTTCTTGTCCTTATTCTCAAAAGACCTATTCTTACACACCATAAAATAGGTAGAAATTTTCAACCAACTTGGGAGGGATCATTTGTCGTAGAAGAAGTTTACTCAGGAGGATCTTAACAGCTGGTGGATTTTCAGCTTGAAAGACCTATGTTGCCAGTCAATGGTCACTACTTGAAGGTATATAACTCAACGTGACACTGCTTGAAATCAACATTTGCTTTTGAAATTTTGATTGTTCTGGGGTTATTTATTTGACCAAGCGTCTGTGACTAGGTCCCAAGTTTTGTAATAAATTGAACTCAATAAAATGAAAAATTTTGAAATTTACCCACTTTATTTCTCTTCTTCTATTTCTAATTTAAAAAACCTAATTAAAATTAAATTAAATTGCATAAATAAAATTTGCACATAATAATAATAAATTTTTCAAGTGCTTCATTCATGTTCTTGTTCGTGATGATTGTCAGCGCATTGATATTTTTTCTGTCTTCTGCAGAAAAAATGTCGGGATGCAAGCTGATTTTCTTTTTTTGAGATGGCCTCAATCTAGCACTTAAAGAAGAAATGGCTGCTCAGGGTGGTATTATAGACATGGACTTAGACTTTAGTCAAGTCAATATAGAATATGAGAATCCCTGATGAATGTCAACAGTCATCGGGAAAAGGAAGGATTGTCATTTCTATTAAAAATGGGCACCACAGAAGACTCCTGATGGAAGAGGAAGAAAGTAATCACTCAACAACAATATCCAATCAAAGGAACCAGTCATCTGCAGTCCTTGATAATTGTTCCGACAGGGGATTTAGTAAGTGTCAACGAAGGGAGAGTGCTGGATGCATCGCTCAGAAGAACTCAGCTTTTCAATGCCAACCGACGTATACATAGAACCTTCTTGCAAGAAGAAAGAAGATGACAGAAAGAAGCAGTATAGAATCTTATAGCCCTCTTCTAGCCCACCTATACACATAGAACCTCTTCTAGCCCACTTGATACATAGGATGAGTTAGAACCAGCCACAGAGCCAATGCAGATAGAAGCACCCATGAATCTTACAAGGGTTGTCTGCTATGCAGTGTTGAAATTCTCGTGGGAGCATCTACCAGAGGAGTATTCGTCAAATTTTTGGGTTGCAACGTTCTACATTTGGATTACAATAGTTCTTTTCAATAGTTCATAGCCGCTGGTGTGGGAGCCAAGGAGGCAGCATATTCAGATGCTAAGCCATACATCCCATTGCCTAGAGAACTAGATCAGACATGGGTTCCTGAAGTTGTTCAGATGAGGAGACAACCCCTACAATTTGAGGAGATTTCTATAGTAGAATTAGAAAGAATGTGCAGAGTCAAAAGAAGAGAGCTTGAGTTCTAAGAAGAAGTTCATAGTAGAATTGTCAACATTTGGATGGTCTGGCACTATATAATAGGGTATTCTCAGAAAATGACGAAAAAAGAATTTTGGATTGTGTATTCGATCTGAGGGATAGAGGTCGAGCTGGTCAACTAAGGCCAAGAACTTATTTAGAGCCACGGAAATGGATGCACGGGAAAGGAAGAATAACCATTCAATGTGGTTGTTATTATAGTTTTATTGAAGATAGGCAAGGGAACCCCTTGGAATCTTGAGATATGATGAGGTGGATCCAATGAATTATGCAATAATGAGAATGGTCAAGAGGCTAGTTCCATGGAGTATACTGCCACTCAACTATATCCCGAACAACTGCATAATTAACATATATGAGAAGGGAGATTGCATTCCTCCCCATATTTACCACCATAACTTCGTCAAACCTTTTTGCACAGTTTCTTTCATGAGCAGAAGCAACATACTCTTTGGAAGAGATATCGACATCATTGGCCCCAGAGAATTCAGAGGGTCCATTGAGATTCTACTGCCGATGGGATCAGTATTAGTTTTAAAAGAAAATGGGGCCGACTGGGCCAAAAACTGCATCTTGGGAGTGTTATATCTCAGAGTATCTGTAACATTCAGAAGAATGCAAGATAGCAAAATACCACGGGGGTTCCGTCCAAACCCAAAATTGGAAGAACTACAACCTTATGAGCTATGAGAAGGTTTCACCTTTGAGTACATGTAAAAGGGTTCTTATCCTGGAGCGTGGCTTAGTAGGTCAGCTTGATCAGGAGCTCACCCCACCGAGGATGGACAGTCAATAGACACCTTTTTTTACCATGTTTTGATGTAGTAGATACAATAAGACATGTATCAGACATGGTCAACTTATGATATGTATTCAATATATGATGTCTCAGATGTATTTAGCATGTTTTCTTTTGATACTTCAGCATGTACTCAATCTGTAACTCATATTTGAAGCAGATTAATGAAATTTCTTTTAGATTTCAACTTTCTTATCAAATTTCCCTCTTCGTGTGATTGATAAAGAGCCACAGAACCATGCGTTGGTTCTATATTATAATGAACAAAGAACGACGCAACGAATGCCCAATGTTAAAACTTCAAATATTTTTGAAAAATCAATCAACAAAAATTAAATTTTGAAAATACATTTTAATAATTGAATGTGATAAAAAAACAAGAAAAGAAAATGATAAAATTTCTTGAGTTTGTTTATCTCGAGTTTGAGGTTTCTTACTCTTTGCTTGCGTAGCGCAACTATCCTGGTCGACACCAGTTTTCTTCATATCCCCACGGAATTGCACATTCTACACAAAATTTCACAATTTTTTCTCACCAATGTCGATCTTCATATGAAACATATTTATGAGCTCAACACCACAAATTCTCTACACTATTTCATATTGTTCTCAGGGACAGTACCGAGACGCTAATTCTTTTCCTGCTACCCCTTAGGTTGGATGTAAGGCCCAATGCTTTCCTCCCCAACGTAGTAGATATTTTTCTTATCACCATTTGGGTTGGATATGAGTCCCAGAGCTTTCCTCCCTAATGTGACACATATCTTTAAGATAGGTTTAAGACCACCTTAAATGTATTAAGACCACCTTAATTGTAGTAAGACCTCCAATTCTCATCCTTTGAGATCAGTTTAAGACCATCTTAAATGTAGTTAGGCGTCCTATTCTCATCATTTGAGATCAGTTTAAGACCACCTTAAATGAAGTAAGGCATCCAATTCTCTACCCATATCTTTGAGATAGGTTTAAGACCACCTTAAATGGAGTAAGGCATCCTATTCTCATACTTTGAGATCGGTTTAAGACCACCTTAAATGGAGTAAGGCATCCAATTCTCTACCCATATCTTCGAGGTAGGTTTAAGATCTCCTTAAATGGAGTAAGGCATCTGATTCTCTACCTATATCTTTAAGATAGGTTTAAGACCACCTTAAATGGAGTAAGGCATCCTACTATCATCCTTTGAGATCAGTTTAAGACCACCTTAAATGGAGTAAGGCATCTGATTCTCTACCCATATTATTTAGATAGGATTAAGACCACTTTAAATAGAGTAAGACATCCTATTCTCCTCCTTTGAGATCATTTTAAGACCACCTTACATGGAGTAAGGCATCTGATTCTCTACCCATATCTCTGAAATAGGTTTAAGACCACCTTAAATGGAATAAGGCATCCTATTCTTATCCTTTGAGATCGATTTAAGGCCACCTTAAATGGAGTCAGGCAATTGATTATTTACCCATATCTTCTAGATAGGTTTAAGACCACTTTAAATAGAGTAAGACATCCTATTCTCATCTTTTAAAATCAGTTTAAGACCACCTTAAATGGATTAAGGCATCCGATTGTCTCTCCAGGATTGACACCTGAATTTAAATTCCTATATTGGGTTCAATGCCTCAATCCTAACTCTCATCCTCCAATATACTCGAAACTTGATAATTTGAAATCCACCTTCTAAATCCCCAGCGGGAGTTTCGAGTTCTTGTTCTGATTGGACATTCGCTTGCCAATTCCCCAGTGTAAATAATTATCACTCAAACCTACTCTTTTTTCTAGGCCTGTTGACTTAGAAAATCTGTGTTGGTTTTGTTGATCTCGTCGGTCAATGCCAATACGTGTGGTGTGCTTGCCCGCACACCACACCTATTGGGGGTCCATTTGTTGACCTCATTTTGGTTGAGGTCTAGCCTTTTCCTCTATAGTAGCCTAGGGTCTAGCTATAGGACTTTCCTATTGACTCTTTCTAGAGGACTAGAAAAGGAACCCTCACCATTAGAAATTCTAAACTCTTCTTTGCTCAACTTGAAGTTCCACATACTGGTCTTAAACTCTAGCACTTTGTAGGTGGGGTCAGTATGGGGGAACTCAAGAGGAGTCTCCCATAGGATGTTCAGACCTTATGAATAATCCTAGGTGGTCTGGTGATGGTTGAGGTGGCTTGCACACACTAAACTTTCTTACATAGCCCAAACCCTGAGACCCCTTAATTTGGTCTCATGATTCCTTTTGAAAAGCTCATATGAATGAACCTATACCCCTAGTCTTTGGCTAAGAGGGTTAGAACTAGCATATTGAGCATCCAAAATGAGTTATCACATGGCTCCTATTAGTTTGGCATGGCTTCATGGCTTACTTGCTCATTCTAGCCCAAAATCACCAAATTACCAAAATACCCCTACAACCCTAATTTTTGCAAAAAATCCCAAAATTTTCCAAAAGACCCAAATTTGCCCAAAAAACATCTCAAGCCACTCGCCACTACCTAAATTGGCCAAAATTTACTTAAATCACCAAGTTCCGAAAATACCCCCAAAATTGCCCAAAATTACCAAAATGCCCCTCATGACCCAAAAATTTTAAAAATTCCCAAAAAAGCCAAAATCAACCCAAATATTCCCAATTTCATTTTTTAACCATCAAATTGACCTATAATTTGACCAATTTTACCCAATTTGACCAGAAGCCCCAAATTTACCCTTAAGGGTCCAATTTCCCCAAATTAGCCCCAATCTTGGCCCAATTGACCCCAATCTTGCCCAATTTCAATTCCAAACCAAAATTTAGTATCCCTATTCCTGATATAAAAAAAATTCAAGCCCAATTTTACCCAAATCAAAAGCCCAAATTTTGACCATATGACTAAATTCACTAAATTGGCCTTCAAATTCAATTCAAATCACTTCCCAACGATGTCTCCCTACAGCAAATTCAACATTTAAGTGATCCAAATTTTAGCATAAATTCAACTTTTTTTTTAAAAAATGCCCAAGCCCACCATGTTTAATTCCAAAAGCCCAAATTCAATTAAAAGCCCACATGACAGTTTCTCCTCATCATCCATTCAATTAAAATCACTCCCTAAGTTTTTCATGATCAAATCATTCCAAATCAAGCCTCATGAAAAACTCCAAAAAAATACCAAATAAATCCAAAATCCCTTCTCATGAAAATTAGCCAAGCCACATGCAAGCCATGAAGCCACTCCCAAGCCATAGGTGAGCCATGAGAGCCTTTGCCACCTCATCAAGCTATTAATGGCAAGAGGACAAGCCACTTTTAAACCTCTTTAAAAAGATTTTTAACCCTTTTAATAAATCACTCTAACCCATGTTCAACCAATCTCTTTGGATGGTGACTCATGCCCAATGATTAAGCTGAACCACCTGATTTTATTCAGCACCCAAACCATCCTTAGTGAGTGAACCCAGCTCAAATCATGTATTGACCCAAATTGACCAAAAATGACCCTTACCCCATTCCTATTTAATCCAAGAACTTTAGACATTGCCAACCTCAATTAAATTCACCAAACCCAAGCCCTGACCTCCCTGAGTTAGATGGTGAAAATCCAAGTCCAAAAGTTCCCCCTTGGCTAAAACCCAAAATTAAACCCATCCAAGCTACCTCATCCAAATTGGATTTTTGTACATTTCTACCATCCACATAAGCAACTTATGGAACCCACCAATTTCCTTTGATGGTCTCTCCTTCCGCCTCTATTTAAACCCACCCTCCAAGGCCAAGAGGGGAGAGCTTGAGATTCCTTCGGAAACTCTGCCAAATTGCTTCTAGATCTTCTTCAAGACCTCTTGAGTTCAACCCAACCATCCTCAAGCCCTCAAGCCCACTACTCCAGCTCAATTTTAGAGCTCAAAACAAAGGCTGAAACAGGACACCCCCAAAACTTGACCGAACTCAAATTAATTGCACCCACACCACCCACAGTGAGAGAAGAAGATCTCCCAGAAAAGCCCCATCACCAGAGCACCTAAGGTGGACTTTGATTGAACCCCTAAGTCATCCTTAGTCAATTTCATACCTAGGCATTTCACCATAGCTTGAGTCTTGATCTAGGAGCTCTTTGGACTCAAGGAAAACTTTTAGAAGCACCCAATTGAGGCCAAACCTCTTGGGCAAAGGTATTGAACCATAACCCTAAACCAAAATCCATTTGATTATCTATGTTCATAGAGTTATTTTAAGGGTTGATTAACCATATGGATGTGTTTTGCTAGTCAAGATGAGTCTATAGAAAAAAACCACACTTAATTTAGTTGAGTATCAAGTGAGATATTAGGGTTAGAAGTTGGGTGGCTTACGGATTGGCTCGTTTGGGACGTGACGGAGGACCATCCAATCACGTGTTTATGAGATGGATAGTCCTGATGGGGTTGGACGTGAAGATAGAGCAGAGCCGCGGGCTCACGAGGCAGCTATGTGGATGATGGCGCCAAACCAGAGGATGCTGCGTGGAGGGATCGACGCGTATGAGAATTGTGTGGCACCGCGTCACTTAAGTAGATAAATAGTATTTTTTTCTTATTTATTTAAATGACTAAATCTTCAAAAATTCATATTTTTGATTAGAAAAATCACAAAAATAAAATAAAAATACCCTTCTGCTCAGTAAACAGAGGAGAGCAATGTGGAAATATTTTCATGTGCATTTGATGCATGTATAATTTTTAATTAATTAAATGGTGTTTTTATTATTTTGATTCTCCATTTGCATAGACATTTCACCATGACTTGATTTTTGAGGCTTTGATTCTATTTGTTATGAGGAGGCTTTCCTGATTTTCTCAAGGTCAGGGGAGATCCTTAGGCATGGATATTTAATTTTCAAATTAATGGTCCCGGTTTTGGTATAAAATTATAATAATTAAAATACTAATCAGAAAAATAAAAATTTTTTTGTGGTAGTTTCATCAAAAAAATACAAAATCATGACCTGAAACACTAGAAAATGTGACTTCTAAAACATGATCTTTTTCTTATCTCCTCAGTTGAGCTACTTCATCGAGGAGCTTGGAGCTTTCCTGTGGGTAGTATTCTATGACAATGATCTACAACAGCAAGAGGATCTACAACAACATATTTTCTCTTAGAATTAAACAACAATCCATAGGATATCGAGGTTGTTTGCTTATGCAACATAAATTCTCAACTTATCTTTAGGCTTTTGTATGGTTCTGCTATACAATATAAGCCCTAACTCGTCTTAGGATTCCGAGGTTGTCGTTCGTTATGACCTAAATCATCACATCTTCAAGGCTATTTGTGCAAGCGTCTCACACAAATGTAAACCCTAATTAATAAAATTTGCATGACGAAACATTTGAATAATTTCTCTTCGAAACTGAAGCCAAGCAGTAGGATAGCTTGGGAAGTCATCGAGGTTCTCCTCAGAATTTGTGACATCCCCTAGTCTTTCATCCTTTGATTCTACAATAAATTGTTCCAAATTTGGGCCATTACCCTTTCACACCTCTTTTTCCAATCTCATTGAAAGGTCCTATTCCTTTGAACTCCTTGAAGATAACATCCCCTAATTTTTATTGAGATTTTTCTTAGGCGACTTTGGTTGTCTAGGATTTAGTTAATTATAGGGGCTTGCCCTTATAGGAAGCATTTTCGAACCCAGCTTAATATAAACCCTATTTAATTATTCATATTAAATAGGGGAACATGTCGGCTTATAATAAGAAATTGGTTTCACAGACTTAACGGATGTTATACAATCTTTAGTTTATTTAATCGAGTTTAACCTATAAGGGGTGTGTTTATCCTTCGGGATGAATACATTGTTTGTGGTATTTGTCTTGTTTTTTTTAAACAACTGGGGATATGTGATCAATCCGGTCTTGGATTTTTAAAAATCTAAAATACTATTTTTCCAAATTATATATTAAATTAAATTAAAACGGGTGTTGGGATATCCATCCCAAAAACTTTAACCCCCAACCTCCCTTACTTTTTAGTGCCAACAGAAGTTCATTAAAAATTAATTACATCCTAAAAAAAAGTAATGATTTAAAAATTTATGTATGTATTAAATTAAGATTACTTTCAAGGGCATTAAGACTTCATCAATAAATTTTCATCATTTGAGACAGATCTCGAGACAAGACATGAACCTCAATATATCATTTTGAGTAAGAAATGTTCAAACTTTGATTAAAAATCATACCAAATTTAGATTTCAATAAACTTACAGTCGAACTAACTATCTTGACGAGACAAACACTAATAATAAAATTTGTCAAATCTGAGTCAAATCAAGCCCATATAAAGTCATTAAACTGCATTTTGAAGCTTTTAGTGCATATTTAAAAAGCAAACAAATTGTAAATCATAAATTCTCATAGTGAGCTCAGGATCATTTTATTTTGACACGCTTAAATATCCATAGAACACTAATTGATAGACATAATCACTTTAGTTTGTCTGATGAGAAAGGTCTTGATTTCCTTATTGTTTGCAACCCAAGCTCTATAAATAATTCCCTACTCCCTCTTAAAAGGGGCATAAAGCTTCAGGCAAAATAATACTGGAGCTTGGAGAAGGAGCTGAAGTCTATCATCGCCTCTGTATCAAATATGCAAAGAATACCTCCTACTTTTATAGTCGCTAACCCCCGCCAATTGACATGCTTAAAAACGTGCTACTTTTTTTAATACATTTTATGCTCATTTTCTTAATGATCTTTCACTTTACAATAGATGGAGTTTTGGAGAAAAAGGTAAAAAATGGAGTAAAACAGGGTCAAATGAAGCAAAGGAGCACAAGGTGAACTGGCGCCTAAGCGCTAGCTTATTGCGATTAAGTGTCATACCCTGTACATAAAAACAGATAGCCTAATGTAATGTAGCCAGGGTCTAGCGCCTAGGCACTAGGCAGCTATTTTAAGCTTATAGAAGACTGACACTTAAGTTCCTAGACTGGCGCCTAGGCACAAGAATCAATTTTTTTTAAGACACATTATATTTTGACAAATTTTGAAGGGGCTTAAAAAATGACTCTTAAGGATTTCAAGTGTTATTATAAGTGGGCGTCTCTTCATCTAAAGAGAGTGGTTAGAGGGGTTCTTTTGGAGGAGATTAGTGTGTATGGTGTGTGTCTCTTCTTGGTGTGTGTGATTGGAAGGAGAGTTAGAAAATTCTTTAAAGGAACATCAAAAGATTTTTTTGGGGAGGAGTTTGAGATAAGTGCTTTGCGTTTTTATTTGAGTTTTGTTAAACTTTATTGTGTAAACCATCTTTTAAATATCAATCCATGTGTTGTTATTTTTTCCTATGAAATCTGAGTAGTTTTATTTATCATTCTCCTTATGATGAGAAATAATCATGTGTAGGATTAAAATAATTTAGAATTGCCTTTATTTAAAAATTGTGAAGACATATTACTACATGCTTCATTTACTTATGCAATTTGGCCAATTCATAAGTTAAAGCATATTGTGAAAACATAGTGACCTGGGAGGGCTATGTTTTCCTCAAATAGTAATTACCACACTAACCCTTAGAATGAAAAAAAAGTAATCTTGGGATGAGTGCAAATTGATAAGGAGATAAGATCTAACGGGTATAAATTAGTGATTCTAAGGTGATAGGCTAGAACCTTAACCAACTTAATCTAGAGTTTGGAACTTAAGGCTAGGTTAGCTCCAACTGAGGGCTTACGTGGGTACTCTTGGGTGAGAGGCTAGATGTTACCCACCATAAGCAAGGATTTAGGAACTTAACTCTAGGTTTGCCAATGTTCTTTATGCACTCAGAAGAGAGTAAAAAATATGTATACTCCTATTTGTGACAAAATAATATTTAAATTTATAAACACTCGATTCCTACACCGATTATAAACTTATTGTATGAAGAAGAATTTTTCATACAATTTGAACTCTTTTACATAAATTTAGTTTAGAAACATTTAGCATTTTCTTAAAGTTTAGAAATAGAATTTGTAGGTTATAGTTACTTCTTTATACAATTTTAGCTTTAATTCCTAGATAAGTTGCTTCCAAATTAAGTAGAGTTTTACTAAGTTGATAAAAGAATTTTTCCTTCCCTGTGGGATTGATACTTGGGGACTAAGACAAAATCTTATATTACTTGAAAAAAACACATGTAATTGTGTAGTATTCGTAGTTTTCAAATTGAATTGTACAGAATAATAAGAATTATTTGTTAAATAACACGCAGTCAAGAATAAAGGTTGTAAGCACATACGAGCAGTGGGAGTCAAGTTTTTGGAATAATTGGCTGAGATTAAAATTGAAGTAATTACACACTAGCATGCACAATATTGCATCAAAATCAAATTTCTGGCATCATTGTCATGAAGGCAACGAAACTTTTGACTTAGAAAATTTTAGTTGAACAATAGACTTATTTTAGGAATATTGTAGTGTTGTTACCTGTATAAGTGCTTGTTGTGTGTTCAAATTATTTTTTAGTCTCTTTGAGTGTTTTAGTTAACTTAATTTTCTAAACTCTTACTTTCGCATGTGTAGTTCAGGATCTGAAGATTTAGTACCTTACGATTTTTAGTTAGAATGAACTAAAAGAAAAATTCAAAAACTAAAAGAACTTCATAATTTAAAAGAAATGACACACAATTAGATAATCAAATTATTGAAAATAACAACATCGTGTATAAAAACCTTTAAGGGATTAGGCAAACTATACAACAATTAAAATTTACCTTACCATAAAAACTCCTATTGTATTGGCTAACTAATTTAAGTTGAAACCCTTTATAATTCAAATGGTATAAAATAACCAGTTTGTGGGAATTCTATTTAGGGATCTAAACTTACACCTGACTAGTTTTTTAGAATTATATGCTACATTTAAGTACGACGACATCACAAATGATGTTATTAAACTTATACATTTTCTCTTTTCCTTAAAGAATAAAGCTAAGATGTGGTTAAACTCATTAGCACATGACTCTATTAGAACTTGGGGAGAATTAGCTCAGAAATTTCTAGCTAAATACTTTCCACCTTAAAAAGCTGCTAAACTTAGAAATGATATTACTTCATTTACAAAATATGAAGGTGAGTCAATATACAAACCTTGAGAATGATTTAAAGAACTCCTTAGGAAGTCTCCACATCACTCTTTGCCAGAGTGGTTGATTATTCAAACATTTTATAAGGGGTTAGTAGAATCCCTTAGATCTATCATTGATGCCGCTGTTGGGGGTTCATTAATGTCAAAACCATTTGATGAAGCATATTATTTAATTGAAGAGATGGTTATGAATAATTTTCAATGTCCCTCTGAAGGATAAACCCAAAGAAAGTAGCTAGTGTTCATGATACTGTTGTAATCTCTATTTTGGCTTTACAAGTTGCCGCAATATCTAGAAAGTTAGATCAATTCAAAAGGAACTTACCTGAAACACCTCGTGTGATTGAGGAAAACTCATTGAGACAAATGATTGATTCTCCATCACAATCATTTGAGACTTTAAATACAATTAATAAAAGACCCAATAAACCATATTCTAACTATTATAACCCAGGTTGGAAGAACCACTTTAACTGGAATAATAACTCTGGTGGTGGAAACTAACAATGGGGAAACAATCAAGCAAACTCATTGGGAAACTAGAAAAATCAAGGTAATACTAACTATTGACCTTCTTATTCTCCTGACTTTAAAAATAACTAGCGATTTAAGGAAAAGAAGTTTTCTATAAAAAAAATGGTGTTACAGATGGAAAATCAATTGCAAAATCGGAGCGCTACAATTATCAATATTGAGAATCAAATATAACAAATTACTAACTCCCTTAGCAATAGCCTCAGGGAACTCTTCCTAGAAATACAAATAAAAACCCTAATAAAGTGCAAGTTAAAGATGTTCAACTCAAGAGTGGAATGGAATTAAATATTGGAATTCAAAAAGAGACTGAAGTTGAAGAGATGGAGAAAAATGAAAAAAACGAAGAAAATGGTTCAAGAATCTGGAAAAACAAATTTCTCCAACTAAAATTAATTTAGAAAAAGCTCCACTTTCATTCCCTCAAAGACTTAGATAGTAGAAGCTGAATTAACAATTTTCAAAGTTCCTAAAGATATTAAAGAAATTAATAATAAATATTCCTTTCGCTAAAGCTTTGGAACACATGTCGAGCTATGTAAAGTTTATGAAAGATATCTTAAATAAGAAAAAAAAGTTTAGAGATTACGAGATCATTGCACTTAGTGAGGAGTGCGATATAATAATTTAAAAAACACTTCCTCAAAAACTTAAAGTTCTTGGTAACTTTACTATTCCATGTGCGATGGGGGAACGATTTAGTGGAAAAGCTTTATGTGATTTAGGACATAACATTAACCTCATGTCCTTATCGATATTCAGAAGGTTAGGCTTAGAGGAGATTTCTCCCACTAATGTAACCCTTCAGTTAGCTAATTGATCTATCACTTATCCTAAGGGAATTATAGAAGACGTACTAGTTAAGGTGGATAAATTATCTTGTCTATTTATTTTATTGTCTTAGATATGGAAAAAGATAAAGTAATACCTATCATTTTAAGGAGACCTTTCCTTGCTACAGGACGAGTTATGATAGATGTATAGAAAGGAGTGCTAACCATGAGAGTTTATAATTAAGAAGTTAATTTCAATGTGTCAAAGTCAATGAAGTATCTAGCCAAGGAAAGAAAGATGAGTGTTTGTTGACCTCAATTTTTGTGAGGTCTTTTCTTCCTCTTAGTGCTTAGCATCTAGCCATAGGACTTTCCTTTTGAATATCATAGAAGACTAGAGATGGAGCCCACCTACAAAGGAATTCAAACTACTTCTTTACTCTCTTTGAATCCTACATAGATGATCATAAACCTTTAGCACTTGGAAGGTTGATACCAACATATGAGGATTCAAAGGATGAGTGCCCATACAACTATATGTACTTAGGACAACCCTGACAGATTAGGGATTGGTCTTCCACACACCGAAGCACAACAAAATTCTCCATTTGTCCTAAAACCTTGAAATCACATTCATTCAACTTGTTCCCTTTTGCTCATTTGGAAACTCAAGTGGGGGGGTCCCTAAGCTCTTAGTCCTGGCTAAGGTGGCTAGGACCCACACATTAAGGATCCAAAGTAAGCTTTACTTTGGTCCCTTGGCTCAAATAGGGTAACATTGTGATTGGCATCTTCAATGAATTTCAATCCTATCCAAATAATCAATTTTGGCTTTTTAGCCTAAAAATTTTTTACCAAATTGTCCCTGAAACCCTAAAGTTCCATAAATGACCCAAATTATTAATTTTCTCCAGAAATCATGTCAAACCATTCTAAAATAGTTAAGTTGACCAAAACACCCCAAAATTTCCAAAATTCTCAAAATATCCCTAGATTTGTCAAAATTACCAAAATGCCCCTCATTGCCAAAAAAATCGTAAAACCTCCCAAATCATCCCAAACATCCCCAAAACCAATCATAACCACCCATTGGGCCCAATATGACTAAACTAACTAATTTTGACCAAAATCCCAATTTTGCCTTTAAAGGCCCAAACCCCCAAATTTGCACCTAATTGATTAAGTTGGCCCCAAATTTTCACCTAGTTCACTCCTAAACTACCCAAATTCAAAGTTAAGATTCAATTACAATCAAATCTAAGCTAATTTGATTAGCCAAAGATTAATTCCAAAGTTTGAAGTCCTTCACGCGTGATTAAAAGCACATTTGCATAAATAATTTTCAAAAGCCCATTCAATCAATTTTAGAAGCCCAATTTGAGTCCACATGACAAAATTTCCCTTCTCCATCATCTCATGGCATTTAAGGCATCAAACCATGGCATCATACCAAACCTAGCCATGAGTACATTAAACTTTATCCAAAATAGGCATGTTGAACTCTTTTTTATTTAAATGCATAAAAATCCAAAATTTCTTTTGCATGAAACCTTTCCATGGGCTCAAACATAGCATGAAATTCCCCATGGAGCCTTCTATGGGCATCATAATATCAATTTTTATCAAATTTAGCAAGTGGAGGTGACCACTCCTTTCTTATCCACTTGGATTTACCCTTCTCATGCTAAGTTTAAACTTGGTTTTTTACCCCAAACCAGCCATTTGGCTTCACCAAAATCTGCTAAAGGGTCTTAGGATCAACTCTAACCACTTGGGACCAAATTTAGCCATGTGAACAAAGGGTTGAATACAACCTAGCCCAACTTACCCAAACCCCATTTCCACTTTGGATTTTCACTTTGGAGCGACCATGGGACCAAATTAGCCTGATCACTAAGTCCCCCTGACTTCCCTGAGCTCAGAGGTGACCTAACCTTGGCCATCCAGCCACCTCAGCCACTTGAAAAACTTTTGTTTGAGAGGGTCCAAATGGAAAAAAAATCAAAATTCAACTCACTTAAGCTGACTCACTCCAATTGGCCATCACAACCTTTCTTCCCTCCACCTAAGTGATAGCATTGCCAGCATGGAATGCCCTGTTGGCCACCAGAGTCCTCTCTATAAATAGAGTACCTCTTATGGCCAAATGAGAAAGTGTGCTCAAACCTTAACCAAACTCTGCCAAAATTTCTCTAGGCCCTCTAGCAGTCTGGAGAAGCCAATCCCCCCATTTTCCTGGCATAATTCCCAAAGATTAGCCCTAATTCTAAATTAAAAAATAAAGAACTTTCACGGTCATCCCTCTAACTCAATAAATCCCCCAATTTAACTCACTCTTAAGCTTCACCAGAGCAAGAGAGGAAGTTTCCCACAAAAAACCCCATCATATGAGCCATCTGTCATAGAGCTAGACCAAGCCCGTGCCACCCTTTGATTGAATTCTTGCATGTGCCTTATACTATAGGAAGGTGACACTTCAAGGAGGTTCATTGGACTCTGCTAAAGCTTTTGCAAGTATGCAATTGAGGCCTCACCTCTTGGGCAAATGTATAGACCACCAACCCTAATTTTCAGCTCAGTTTCACCAATTATGAAGAGAAGTCTAATTTCATGAGCATGTAACCCTATAGAATTATTCTCCTTGGCAAGATGATGGTGTAGGAATAAACGTTACATGATTTAGTTGAGAATTAAGGGAGAAATTAGGTTTAGAAAATGAGTGGTTTACGGGTTAGGTCATTTGGGTATGATGAACAGAGATCGACCGATCACGCGTGTATCAGACGGACGAATCAAATCACATTAGACGACTTAAATGAAACATAAAGCTCGAACGCATGGCAGCTGACTTAGAAAGCAGCTTCCAATAGCTTGGTGATGTGTGGAGCTTCGATGGGTTGCAGGATTGCGTGGCGCTGACGCGAACAAACAGAAAAATAGGCCTTTTTTTAATTAATACAGAAAACTTCCAAAATTCATAACTTGGTGTGAAAAAATCATAAAATAAAAACAAAAATACCCCTGTTCTCAGTGAACAGAGGAAAATCAGGTTGACTAAATATAAAAATTATTTGACTTATATTTATTTTTAAATTAATTAAATACTCTAAGTCTTGTTTAAATCATATGAAATTAAATATTAATCACCATTGTGTGAAATTTTGATGGTTTATTCTCTCTGTGTTTAGGAGTATTATTTGATTTTTCCAAAGTGAGAGAACACTTATATCATGATAAACCCTAATTTTCAAAGTTAAGTCATATATTTGCTTAAATTAATTATATAAATTAAAATAAAAGTCAGAAAATTATAAAATTTATTTTGGTAGGTTTTCTGTCTTTAGAGAAATATAAAAAAAATAAAATCTAAATTTAAAAATTTTTGTATTATAATTTCATAATTAAAGTCATTAAAATCCATAAAAGTTGAAATAAATAAAATATACTTTAAAATATTGTAAAAATTAATCCTTATTGAAGGTATTGAACAAATTAATCCTCTGTAAAAATTTGAACCATTTTGAATTAATTTAATCACTAAATTTTATTTTTGAAGAAATATGATGTATTATCATTAAAATAATTAAAATATAACTAAAAAATTTCTAAAAAGTGGTTATGGGACCTAGAAAAAAAAATGATGATAAACTAAATAGTTCATTTTTGGTCTATTTTTGAATTTTAGAATAATTAAAAATTCAAAAAATCACAAAAATACAAAAATGCACCAAAATATCCCAAATTGTTCCTTGGCCACATGGGATCAATTAGAATATTTTTTCCTAATTTTATAAATAAAGATATGTATTTTTAAGTGCCTAAAAAAGCATTTTCCAAAACTTTCACTAAAATAATTATAATAAATAGAATAAATATAAAAAAATATGAAAAAAATTTCTTTGAGTTCCTTGAAGTTAGAGAGATCAATGAAAATATAAAATTGATTTTTCAAAATAAAATGTATTTTTTAATTAATCCTCAAAAAAAACAAATAATTATAATAATTAAAATATAATTTTAAAATTCATGAAATTTTATGTGAGCATCCCTCTGATCCAGGTGAATTTCCAATAATATTCTCAGAGATAGAAGCTCTATTTTGATTGATTAAATGAATTAACTTTGGAATTTTTTTTTTGGTTAAAATAATTATATAAATTCAAATAAAGATTGAAAAAATATGATTCTTTCTCTGGTATCTCAATTAACTCATGAGAAATACGTTAGCAAATTTTCAAGTCCTTGTGAATTGATTTAAAAATTTAATGAAGATTGGAGCCATAGGGGAAAAATTATAATTTCCATTCCTTTTACACTGAAAAAAATTTTAGGACAGGTTAAAAACTTCAAGGGATATATTTTTATCCTAAGTAACATCTTAAAGTAATTGAGACATGAGGGCAAAAAGTATAAACCAATTAAACCCACTTTTAAAGAAGAAGGGTATAGTTGTACTTATCCCAATTGTTGAAAATTAGAAGATGAATTTATTTGAATGGTTAAATGTTTGGGATATAAGTTAGGAAGTCAATAGCTCACCAATCTAGAATATCCAAACCAATGGATGATTCAAAAGTTAATCTTTTCATTAAATATTTTTAATATAACCTCTTTCTCTAAAATTACACATCTAACTCAATGTCTTTTGAGCTTTGTGGTGAGCTAAGTTCAATCTAAGGATGCTTGTGGATTAGTTGGAAATTGAACCATAATTAATCTCCCTCAAACACTACAAGCTCAAACTTGCTTGTCCCCTTTCTCATGGGTTAATTGAGATGAACTGGGCATAGTTTAAGCTTAATAAACCTTAGGATGATCTATTCAACAACATGAAAACTTCAAATGAACTCACAATAGTCTAAAGGTTTCTTAAGAGTTGTTTCAGGCTATGCGCCAAAAACTCTTACAATCTCTTGGACATTTTGAAGAAAAATTGAACTCATTATGCTTTGTCCAAAAAAAACATTCTTAAAACCCTTAGGGACTCATCAAGTTATGAATTTTGGTCTCTTTTGAATTTAAACAATTAAGGCTTCACTACCACTTAGTAGTTACTTTTACTTTTACATTGCAATATATACCTAATTATGGATGTTAACATTTTAATGGGAGCACCGAGAAGATGACAGACACACATTTACAGTTTATTTATTGTCATTTTATTTCTACATATTATTATCGCTTTAGTGTATTATGCATGCTTGGTTGAAAATAATTTTCAAAAGCTAAAACAACAATTTTCAAAATTAAGAAAAACCTTTTTCAAAAATTAAACTTGAACAAACCTTTTCCAAAACAATAAACAAACATAATACATCTTTTTAAATTTATGGGAGTCCCTCGGTTGAGTTAACATACGGCTGCTAACGAGATCTTCCCGATTTAAATGAGATTAATAAATCATTTAAACTAAGCAAGTTCGAAAGAAAATAGTGATACCTGATGCGCAATTTGTTGTGTGTTGTTTTTGTAAATATTTGTTAATATCACAAAACACACACAACAACACTAATAATAAATATGCAATTCAATCCCAATAAAAAAGTAAAAATAATTTGATCTTTTAAAATATTTAATCTGCCAAACCTGTAATAATAACACAAATATATGTATTGTTCAAGTAATAAATGGCTCTAACGGAGTCCTAAGTATTGATCCCACTGGGAGTTGAAAATTTTTATGGCTATAATGTAAAACACAAAATTTAAACTAAAAAACTTAAGTACAAAATTCAAATCTTAAGTAATTGAGTGTATGCTGAATAAAATGTAGTTAAAAGAACTAAGTTAACTAAGCTATTTGGTAAACTTCAAAAGTAAACTTATGAAATCTAAACAAAGTTTTTGTGAAAAAGAGTTCAAATTGAAGAAAGCATCCTTCGCCTTTACAATGACTATATGGGTTGTGAAGAAATTAAAGTAATTTAAATATATATATAATTGTATTGTGCTAAATAAGAGCAATCATATTCATTACTCTCTTTCAAGTGTATAAATAACATTGACTAATCCAGAGTTTGGTCCCTAATTCTATGATTAGGTTGGGAGGATACTGGCTCTTACTCAATAGCTGCCACTTCTCCCTCGCATGAGAGCTAACAATCTTGCATTATTTACCAATCAACTGGACCAAATTGGTGATTTTAATATGTCACCTTAAAATCTCCAATTTTGTGTCAAAAAAATATATTTCTCTATTTATTTGCACTCAACCCCATGGATTACATTCTCACCCAAGGAATTGAATGTGACTCTTACCATGTTATAAAAATCATAGCCCTTTCGGATCATATGTTTCTCAACACATTTTAACATTTCAATTAGCCTGATAAAAAAGTAAATGAAGATCAGAGTTCAGATCATCACAATCTATTGACATTAAAAATTGTATAAAAAAATTCAATTGTTCACAAAACCATTTCTCAATGTAGGGAGAAGGATAAAGAAGACAACTTTGAATTTATGAGAACAAAACAACAAAACACAGATTTCATATATAAAAACATGTTTACAAAATAAAGAAATAAAAGACACAACTTATCTCACACTCCTTCCCAAGAAAATTTCTAGACGTTACCTTTAAGCACTTTCCCTCTTTACAAGAACTCTCAATTCTCTCTTAGAAATTTAATGAAGAAGAAATCTCTCGATTTCCCTCTCCTTTTACAACCCTTAGAAGAAAATCTCCAAGTCCCTCACTCTATCTCACTCACGCCACCACCAAAACTCTTTCTCTCTCTCTCTCTCTCTCACCTCTCTTACAATCCTTGGCTCCCTCTCTTTTTAATTAGGGGTTGCCTCCTCTCAAAAAGAATTTAAAATTCACTCCCAAATTGTCTCCAACAGTGACACCTTTTGAATCCCATAAGACATGTTCATTCATTCAAGAGACATACCCCTTCATTAAAAAGCGTTCCAAGTGTCTAAATGTATTGAATCACCCTATGGGGCATTTGAAACATTTGAAGCCTTCAAAATCCACTCAAAGTTCATTTTGATCCGCCTTAATCCATGAAATATCATCTCTGGTGCTTCAAGCTCCAATTCTGATGCTTCAGGCTCTAAGTTACTTAAGTCCACACTATTCTGGGTTCTGGCTCTTCAAGCATCGCTTCCTTATATAATGGCACGTCTAGCGCCAGTTCTGGCGCTTCAGGTGCGAGCTCTCTGTAAATTGGTGCCTCAAGCACCAAGTCTGGCGCCTCAGGCACCAGAATAAGGAAGTTCTCTATTTTGGATCCAAATTTGCTCCTTTTTTTTACTTGTGCTCCAAATGCCTAAAATTAATATACCTGCAACAGAAATATGAAATTACCCTTCTTTAAAGTGAAATATCACAAAAAATAACCACAAAATGTTATCTACATTATTTTGGTGATGGGGTTGCCTTTTAGAAACTGTTGGTCATTGGAATCGAAATCCCGCCACCCGCTTCGGAAAGGCATTTAATTTACATATATATAAGTTTTAGAAAAATATGAAATCAAACTGATTCCATATCTTTCATAGTTTAAATGAAAGAGCATTACACCTCAAGCCGCATATTTATCCCGAAATATAAACACAAGACTTGAGGGTGACGCTCGATCAAATAAACTAAGTCTGCGAACACTATTTTTATTTGTAAGCTGACAAGTTCCCCTATTTAATATAAAAAATTAAATAGGGTTTATATTAAGCTGGGTTTGGAAAAACTTTCTATAAGGGAAAGCCCCTATAGTTAATTAAATCTTAAATGACTGAAGTTACTCAAGAAAACTCTTGATAAAATCAAGGGATATTATCTTCAAAGAGGTCAAAGGATAGGACTTTTCAATGAGATCGGACAAAGAGGTGTGAAAGGGGAATGACTCAAATTTGGAGCATTTTATTTTGGAATCTAAAGGAAGAGACTAGGGGATGTCATAGATCCAGAGGAGAACCTCAATGACATCCCAAGCTACCCTATAGTTTGGCTTCAATTTAGAGGAGAAATATTTAAATGTTTCATCCTCCAATTTTTATTTATTTTTGCTTACATTTGTGTGAAATGATCACACAAATATCATGGATGATGTGAGGATTTAAGTCGTAAAGAACGACAACCTCGAAGTCCTAAAACGAGTTAGGGCTTATATTGTATAGCAGAGTCATACAAAGGCCTAAAGATAAGTTGAGGATTTATGTTACATAAGTAAACAACCTTGAAATCCTATGGCTTGTTGTTTAATTCTAAAGAATGGTTTAGCTGGTGTAGACATGTTTTGCTGTTGAAGATGGCTGTGTTGCCCACAATGCTAGCTCTAAGCTCCTCATCATGATGAGTTTAAGTTTTCAAATGTGTCGAGTCATGATGTCAAATCAAATGTCCCTAAGGGTCATGATTATTTAAATATTATGGGACATGTTAAAGTTGATTAGAGCAACATCGGTTAGGATCCTACGGTTCCCTTGTTCCGGTACCACTATTTTCTTTTGGATTCACTTAATCCTGATGAATTTACTAAACCAAACTTAATGAGTTCCGTACTTTCATTTAGACCGTGGGAAATCTCGTTAGCAACCATAGGTTACCTCCTCTGAGGGATTCTCGATCATCTGACAGAGACATCTTAACTTAGTTGCAGTTTCTATTTTGTGGGTTTGTGATTAAATTTTGAGTTGTTTTATATTTTGAATGTTGTGGCGGTGAATTTTATCTTGTTTTATTTTAAAATTTTTATTTTAGTTTTTTGGCTATCTTAGAAGTTTGAGTTTTCATGCAGGGTAACATCGTTGTTTAACATGCAAGTTTGAAGCAAGAAGTACAGAAAGATAAATGTAATAATTTAAAAGCGTACCTGTCGGTTCTTCTCGTTCCTCCACCTGAAATGTTAGTACTTGCAAGATAAGTATATAATTTTGCAAAGAATTTAAATTGTAGGATTAGATGAACATATAGTTGCCAAACCGCAAAGTGTGACTCTATCAAATCTCTGAAGTTCTTAGTGGATGATTTTAGAACAAAATATGACAAGTTAAATTTGTCCTTCAAAATATCCAAAAGATTCTAAAGTGTTCAAGGGATGACCCTAAACTACTTCGAAGATCTCTTAAATATTTTTCAGTTTAGTTAGAACTTATAATATTGTTCTATCAATCATCCAAGGTCATGGTGTGACTACCCCGCTGCCCAGTGAGACTTGACAATTCAATTATCTCAAGGATAGGATACTTAATCAATTTGATACTTTACTTTAAAGATTATATGGATAAATGCCCCTAAGGCAAGCTCAAGTCATTAAAGATTTGGTGCTCATCACAAATGGGCTTGGAGTGCTTAAAAGGTATTAATCATTAATCATATCATCACTTCTACACTTCAATCAGTGGGTTTAAATATTAAGCTTAACTCACTACCAAGCCCTTAACAATCATAATGGGGAAATTGGTGGGGATTAAAATTTTGGTTTAAGTGCTATTTATTCTTATTGAAAGATCATCTCATCATCAATTCTAGGCTTAAGATAATTAAATTATCATCTTCCTAGCTTAAGCCCATCACCTAAGAATCATTTGATCTCAGTTGACTTCTAAGTCATGAAGATTAGAAAAATTATGAATTTGTTGATATTGTGAAAAGGTGGTAAGTGAGTTTCTACCTTTAACTCATTACGTTTCAATCATCCAGCATATTTATCAACGATTAAAATTTCCCATCCCCAATAGTTAATCCTAAATTTTGATTAAGGCACCAAAGCCTAAAATTACTATCCTGCCCTTCGGGCTTTCCACCTTATAATTCTCTAAGTAAAATTCAATAGCCTTGAAATTCTTCGAGTATCATATCCATGGATTAATTGAAATATCTAGGGGGGAAAGTGTGATTTTTCAAAATTTTGATTTAATTTAAAATAATTATTTTAACCCAAAAACAGGATTTTTAAATGTTAATTTATTTAATTAATCAAAATGAAGTTTTCATTTATGGAAAAATAATTGGTGGTTTTCCTAGGTCAGAGGGACATAGACAAAATTTTATGATTTTATAAATAAAATTGTGATTATTATAATTATTTAAAGGTCATTTTTAATGACTGTTTAAATACAAAAATATGTTTTAATATTTAAAAATCACTTTTAAATTTCTATTAAACCCTCATAAGTCTAAAAAACTCAGAGAAACAAATTTTATTTTTTTATGACTTAGTTTAAATTTATTCTAATTATTTTAGTGAGAAAAGTAAGAAAAATACATTTTAGGCCTTTATAAATTTATTTTTAATTTAGAGAAATCAGGAAAAATATTTTAAGGGGTCCCAAGTGAGCACACATTTTTAACTATTTTTTGTATTTTTGAAAAATTTTGAATAGTTTAATTATTTAATTCAAAATATAATTTAAAAATAAAATGTTTTCACAAAAATAGATTTTATTTTTATTAAATTTTCCTGATCACAAGGAACTCACAAAACTATGTTTCATAATTTTTCTAAGATTATTTAATTTAATATAATTTATTTTGTGCAAAAGCACTATTTTTACTTACAAAATCAGCTTTAATGGCCAAATTAACTTGAATAATTTTGAAATTTTTATAGTAAGTTGAAATTATTTTTATGAATAATATGGAATTGATTTTGTCAATTTTTGATATATATTTAATTTAAACAAATTAATACAAGGTAAACATTTTTAATTAATAATAAAAATACACAAAATCATTCAAATCATTACAATATTTTTCCTAAGCTTCTCTGACCACAAGGAACCTAACAAAATTGACCCCATAATTTTTTTAGGAGTATTTTAATTTATGTGATTAAATAAAGCCAAAATAACCACCTAGGCTTGAAAATTAGGGTTAAAAGCACAGAGGTGCTCTCTAACCTTGGAAAAATCCAAGGAGGTGCCCTCTATCATAAGGAATCAAGGTTAAAAATTTCAAGCCATGGTGAATAGTATTTAATCATAATGAATTAAAATACCTCAGAGAGAATTTAATTAATTAAAAATCATATGCTTGGAAAAATTTTTATTTTTAGTCCACATTATTCTCCTCTATTCAATTGGGTCCAACAACCTCCAGATGAAGTCTCAAGCGCTGGTGAATTGTCTAGCTATGTTTTCGATCAAACTCAATTTCAGGTGTTGGTCTAGAGCTAGGTTAGAGGCTATTTGAGAGGGGGCTTTGTCCTTTCACTGTGGAGATGATGTGTGCACAATTAATTTGAGTTTGGTTTACTGTGGAGTTATGGAGAAGATCGTCCTAGTTTAGGCCTGATTTTGAGCTCAAACTTGAACTCTCACATAGGAACCAAAGTGGGAATATGGTTGGCTTGAGTTTAGGAATGCTTGGAGAGTCTCTGGTGAGATTTTGCAAGAGTTTCCCCCAGGAGATTTTGGTTAGCTCCCTTTTTTTTCCATGGAGGGGGCTGATTAGATAGAAAAGCTTGGGCTGGCCACCAGGGTCAATTGGTGGGTGCAAATTGATGCTTAGGTGGAGGGATGAAGAGCTCTAGTGACCAATCAGACTTGGCCAACTCAGGTGATTTTAATTTTGATTTTTAGCCAAAGGGGTCTCCTTTGGGTGGCTTTTTTTTATGGCTGAGGAGGTGGCTAGCTAGGGTTTAGTCACTTCTTGGCTCAGGGAGGTCAGGGGAGAGTTAATTATGATTTAACCAAATGGCAAGTGATGATGGCAAATTATTTTCAAATAAGGCATAAATATGGTTAAGATCCCTTAAATAAAGGGACCATTGCTCCATAGCTCACCTAGGTGGTTTAGGTGGGTTTAGGTTGGTCAATCAAGTCCAAATTGTGGATGTGGTGACATTAATTTAGTGACTTTGGCATGGCTAAGTCAATTTTGCAATTTGGGTCAAAATGGCTAGAAGTTGGGTTTGGGTTAGGCTAGCCATGACATTGAGCCCAATTGATTGATCAATTTGGTGTAGATGATTTTCATGAAGAGTTTGAAAAAGATTTGGAGTGATTTTGAATCTATTTGGAGGATTAATTTGGAGGATTTTGGCATTTGGTCAATTTTAAGGGTGTTGGGTTAGACTTGGGCTTAGGTTGGGCTAGATTTGGGTTAAGTATAAATTAATGGTTAAAAATAGTCTAGAGGAATATCATGAAGAGTTCTCAATAGCAATTGGGTGCCAATTTTGGGGTTTTGGCATTCAATTTGGGGGAATTTGGGCACATGGACAAAGTGGGGCAAATTTGGGGATTTTAGTACAAATTGATTTAGGTGAAATTGAGGCTTGGAAAAGGCCAATTTAAGGTTCAATTTGATGTGTAGGAATATTTCAAAGAGTTTATAATGCACAGTTGAGGCAATTGGAGATTTGGGGGTCAATTGAATCAGATTTTGGTTTTAGGCCAAATTGAGGCTTTTTAATTTGGGTTGAAATTGGACTTAGATGTGGGTCAATTGGACTTAGATTTGATTTTAAATGAGTTTGGTAACGGTGAATTTGAGTTGATATTTGAAATTGGGGGAGATTGGGTCAATTGATGGACATTTAGGGTGAATTTGGGAAAATTGGGCCTTTAAGGGCAATTTGGGGCTTTTAGTCAAAATTGGTCAAATTCAACAAATTGGGCTCAATTGAAGATTTAAAATTAGTTTTGGAGACACTTGAAATGGTTTTGAATATTTTGGGAAAGTTTGGGCCATCAAGGGTATTTTTGTAATTTTGGCCAAATGAGGGGTATTTTGGTAATTTTGGAAATTTTGGGTGGTTTTGGGAAATTTGAGTATTTTGAAATGGATTGAAATAATTTTTGGACAAACTTGGATAGTTTTTGGTAATTTTGGGAATTTTGGTCAAATTTTTTGTTTGGGGGTGTTTTGGTAAATTTGGTAGATTTGGGTGGCAAAAGGCCAAGTTAGGTATTTAGGTGAAATTGAGGTGTCAACCACCCTATGTGAGTCATGGACTAATGGAATCCCTATTAGCTAAACCTTAGCCTAAGACTACTGGGTCTAGTGAACCATCTACATGAGTCTCCCAAATATCAAGGGATCAAAGTCAACAAAGTTTTGGGTTTAGGGTTACAAGTGAGTGAGTGAAAGTGAGTGCAAGTGAGCGAACTAACTCCAGACCAACACCTAGGGTTAACCTTAAGGCTAGATAATCCTATGGGTATTCACCTTGAACTCCCTCATTTTGACCCCATATACTTAGTACTAAGTTGAGCAAAGAATGGTTTAGAGTTTCTAATGGTGAGGGTTCCTTTTTTGTTCCTCTAGGAATAGTCAACAGAAAAGTCCTATGGCCAGACCCAAGGCTAATAAAGAGGAGAAAGCTAGACCTCGACCACAAGTGAGGTCAACAAATGGACCCCCAATAGGTGTGATGTGTCAGGCAAGGACACCGCATGTATTGACGTTGACTGAGGAGATCAACAAAACCAACACAAATTTCTAAGTCAACAGACTTAGAACAAAGTGTAGCATTGAGTGATTGTTTATTCCACTGGGGAGTAACAAATACTCTCACTGGGCGAAAGAGAGGATATTGTGGGACAAGTGTCGGGCAAACCGATAGTCCCAATAAAGAGTTGATTTGAGTTGAATATTTTAAAATTCACTACAAATTTTGATTTCAATTTAAGAATCTCAAGGAGATAGAATTATGCATGAGGAGACCAGATTGAGTGGAAAGTGCAAGGACTCACATCTAACTCAAGAGGAGAGATAAGTGCAAGGATGGGAATAGAGATCAAAGAAGCCTACCCCAAATATAAAGATGGGAATATGGCTTTAAGAGGCATATCCCAAATGTAAGGATGTGAAAAGGGTGTAAAGAGGCCTATCCCAAATGTCAAGATGGGAATAGGGCATAAAGAGGCCAATCTCGAATGTAAGGATGGGAATAGAGCATAAAAAGGCATACTTCAAATGTAAAGATGGAAATAGGGTGTAAGGAGGCCTTTCCCAAATGCAAAGATGGGAATAGGGCATAAAGTGGCCTATTCTGAATGTAATGATGGGAATAGGGCCTGAAGAGGCCTATCCCAAATGGAATGATGGGAATAGGGCGTAATAAGGTGCATCCCAAATGTAAGGATGGGAATAGGGCGTAAAGAACCCTACTCCAAATGTAAAGATGGGAATAGGGCGTAAAGAGGCTTATCTCGAATGCAAAGTTGGGAATAGTACATAAAGAGGCATATTCCGAATGCGAAGATGAGAATAGGGCATGAAGAGGCCTATCCCAAATGTAAAGATGGGAATAGGGTGTGAAGAGGCCTATCCCGAATGTAAAGATGGGAATAGGGCTTAAAGTGTCCTATCCTGAATGTAAATATGAGAATCATAATTTAGGTACTGACCACAAGAATGTCATGAAAATAGTGTAGAGAACTTGTGGTGTTGAGCTCATAAATTTGTGACGTGAAGATTGACATTGGTGAGGAAAAATTCGTGAGATTTTGTATAGAGTATGAGACTCTGGGAGATGTGAAGAAGTTAGTGCAGACAAGAATAATTTTGATGTGCAAACAAAGAGTGAGAGACCTCGAACTCGAGGGAAACAAACTCAAGCAAATTTATTTTTCTTTTTTTGTTGTCTTTATCACATTTAATTATCATAGAAAATTTTCAAAATTTTAATTTTCGTTGGTGGATTTTCAAAAGAGTATTTTATTTAAATTTTGTTGTTATAAAAAATTTTATCATTTTGTTCTTTGTTCATTGTAGTGCAGAACCAACAAATGGTTCGACGGCTCTTGATTCATCGCGCAAAGGACAATTCAAGAAACAGGCTGCATTCTGAAACAAATTTCATTGATCTACTCAAAATAGGTGTTACAGATTAAATACATGCTAAAATCATCAAAAGTAAATCTGAAACATCTCATGCTGAATACATCTAGAACATCACATGCTGAATATATATCATATACGCTGCTCTGGCGCAGTGCAAATGGTGACAAAAAGAACTATTTATATGTCTTTTGTAGGATGAGCTCCTTATCAAGCTGACCTACTAAGCCATCCTCCAAGACAAGAATTCCCTTTACGTGTACTTTGAGGTGCAACCCTCTCATAGCTCGTACGGGCATAGCTCCTCCAATTCTGGATCTGCTCAGAATCTTTATGGCATCTTGTTGATGTCCATCCTTCTGAAAGTCACATACACTCTGCGGTGTCATACCCGTGGGATGCAGTGCTTGGAGAGGTCTGGTCCATTTCCTTTTAGAATCAGTATTGAACCTATCAGCAGTGGAATCTCAATAGATCCCCTGAACTCCCCAGAGCCAATAACATCAATATCTTTTCCAAATTGTATATTGCTCTTACTCATGCAGGACACCGTGCAGACAGGTCTCATTAAATCATGATGGTCTGTATGCGGGCGAATGTAATCTCCTTCATCGTATATATTGATGATACAACTATTTGGAATGCAATCAGCTGGCAGTATGCTCCATCTAACAATTCTCTTGATTATCCATTTTATCTCGGAGGGCATGGAGTCCACCTCATCTTTTCTTAAGATGCCTCAGGGATTCCCTTGTCTATCCTTAGTGAAACTATAGCATTATCCGCATTGGATGGTGATCCTGCCTTTTTCTATCATCCACTTTCATTGCTTGGAATAAGTTCTTTCCATTAGCAGGCCAGCCCGACCTCTGCCTCTTAAATCAATTATGCAATCTAGGATTCTTCTTTCATCACTTTCAGAGAAGACTCTCGTGTACAGCTCTAGGCCTTAAAAAATATTGATGATATTTCCTTGAATTTCTTCGTAAAATTTGAATTCTATCTTCTTAAATTTATTTATTCTTTCCAATTCCGCTATGGGGATTCTTTGAGATAGTCGAGGTCGATCTACCATCTTCACATCTATAGTATACTACATCTAACTTGGCTCTGCAGGTAATGGAATGTAAGACTCAGTATCCGGTTAAACCATCTACTAGAGTCATGTATCGGCAGCTATGAATTCTTCAAATGAACTGTAGTGGTCTAAGTGTAGAGCATTGCATGTCAAACACTCCACGAATGCCCCTCCTGTCGATGACTGAATAGGAACTTTGACGTTATACATTAGGCAACCCTTGTAAAACTCCTATGGTACTTCAGATTGTATTTGCTTCATAGAGAATTCAGACTCATTCTCCGTAGTGGGCGGTGAAAGTCTCCCTCATGCAATGGTTGTAGATTATTACCTCAAGAATCGGGGTAAGTAAATTTTCCACCCCTTCCAGGTGTCTTCTTTCTTCACATAGAAAAGCTCTGTGTCTGCAATGATTGACATTTCAACGCTGAGTTCTTCTCAATGGTGCATCCGGCAGTCTCACATTATCAGTTCTGACTTGGTTTTCGATAGATGTGGTTATCATTGGATGGTAAACGGCTAGTTCCCCCCATCAGATTGTGTTGTGTTACAGCTTTCTTCCTCTTCGGAGAGGAGTTTTCTATTGTACTAATCCTTAAAAGTGACGGTAACCCTTCCTTTTCTTATCGACTAACTATGTCTATTAGGGGACCCTCATAGTTAACCTTGACTTGACCAAAGTCCAGGCCAAAATCTATGATTTCGCGCCAATGTTCCCTTTCCTCATTGAGTGAGAGATTCAAACCATCCTTAAAGGCAAAAATCAGCTTCTGTCCTGACATTTTTTCTGCACATGATAAGAAAAAACATCATTGTGCTAAAATTTAGCCGGAATAAGAACAGAACAAAACATTTATTAGATAAAATTTTAATTTGTGAAGGTGCAAAAATTTTTATTGTTATCTTTTTTAATTTTAATGAGATGTTAAAATTAAGAAAAATAAAAGAGAAAAGGATTGAAGTGAGCAACATTAAAATTTTCATTTCATTAGGATTAATCTTATTACAAATATTTGGACCCAGTCACAGACGCTTGGCCAAATAAGCAAACCCAAAACAATCCAGATCTCAAAATCTCATTTTAAACAATGTCATGTTGCATAATATGTTTTCAAATATCATCCATTGATTTGCAGCATAGGTCTTTCACCTCGGAAATCCACCAGCTGGTAGGCTCCTCCTCAATAGACCCTTTATACGACAAATGGTCCTTCGCAAGTTTGTTCGAACTTTCCACCTACCTTGCAGCATGCAAAAGTAGACCTCTTGAGAACAAGAACAAGGTCACCAACTTTGAACATCCTCGAGTGGACCAATTTTTCATGCGCTTGTACCATCCTTTCTTAATAAAACTCCAAATTCAGTTGCACTTCTAGTCGCTTTCCCTCGAGACTCTCTATTTCTTCAAGTCTGAGCTTCGTACATTCTTCCGTCATGATCTGGTTGGCGATGGCAACTCTAAGAGATGGTGTCTTAACCTCTAACGGTAGTACTACCTCAGACTCGTACATAAGTGTGTAGGATGTACATTGAGTCAAAATTTTGAATGTTGTCTGATAGGCCCACAAAGCTTCTAACAGTCTTTTGTGCCAATCTCTTTTATTTTTGTCTAGTGTCTTCTTCAAAATATGTATCATTGTTTTATTGAGGCCTTGTCCAGCTGTTTTCTCTGGGATAGTAGATCGTAGAGTATCTCCAGTCTATCCCATGCCTCTTGACAAAGTTGTTGATTTTGGTGCTTTTGAAGGTTGTCCCATTCTTAAAAATTACTCTGCACGGCACACCAAAACAGAAGACGATTTGGCTTTTGAAAAATTAAAGGACGTGTTGTGTTGTAACCTCTCATAAAGGCATTGCTTCTACCCATTTGGAGACTAATCCATAGTGACAAGAATAAATCTGTCCCTTAAAGGATAGAGGGTCTATTAGACATATTATGTCCGTGCCCTAACACTCGAATGGCCACGAGGTGACGGTCGGGTGTAGCACATTCGAAGGTTGGTGCAAGGACACCCCATGCACTTCGCACTGGTGACACTTTCTAGTTGTATCCACATAATCAAACATCATTGATGACCAATAATATTTGAGTCTCTTGATCTTCATTTTCATCTTTAGCCCTAACGGTGAACACCACACAATCCAGCATGTACTTCTTTGACAATATTATGTGCTTCTACTCTATTTAGATGTCGCAGCCACATCTGATCGAATGATCTTCTGTAAAGAACATCTCCCACTATGGCATATGACATAACCCTTCTTGTGATGTGATATGCCTTAGACTTGTCCTCTGGCAACTTTCGAGTTTACAAATATTCTATTAATGGCTTACGCCAGTCTTCATTAATATCAGCAACTACAATTGTCACCCTTTCTTCTTTTTTGAGCTTGTGTAGATTCTCGAGGTCAATTCAAGACAAAAGTCTTCCTTGTACTGTAATAGCAATGGAATCCTCTAGTGGGCACGTCAGCTCCTTAGCGAGTTTTGCTAAAGCATCATCATGGATTTATCTCCCCGAGGAATCAAGTAGAGAGTTAGTTTGGGAATCTATTCAAGTAACTTTATTGCATATCGGTGATATTCTGCTAATCTTGGCTTTAAAATCTTGTATTGTCCGGTGACTTGTTGGATGACAAGTTGAGAGTCACCATAGATGGCAATATCTGTTATATTCATCGAGATTGCCAACTTCAATCTGGTGATTAACGCTTCCTATTCTGCTTCATTATTGATGCATGACTTTGTCAGGTGGTAGGAGAATCTCAACATACCCTTATCTAACGTGATGAAGATCATAACAATTTCTGCTTCGCCCGGTATAACTATCCCTGATCCTTTATCTTTCTAGTCGATGAAGCTCTGTTGAAGTACATCTCTCAGCATTGCGGACTGGAAAATTCCATTTGTAATATATGTTCATTTGGAAGTTCATCATTAAGAGGGGACCCTGGTGGAAGTGGGTGTGCGGCGATTAAATCTGCTAAAATTTGTCATTTGATAGCACAGATGGGAACAAAAGTTATATCAAATTGCAATAAAATCATTGATCATCTTGCTAGACATTCTGAATATGTTGGTCGAGTAATCAAATATTTTAATGGATTAACCATTGAAATAAGGGTAATCTTATGAGAAAGCATGTAATGTCTAAGCTTTAGGGTGGTGAAAATTAAAGCTAGGCAATCCTTCTCAATGGGCGAATACTCTACCTTCATCGATATTTGATGGCCACTCAAGTAATAAAGTGTGTTTTCCTTGCCCTCATCATTGACTTGAGCTAACAGAGCTCCCAAAGAGTCGTCTAAGGCCGTAGTATAAAGTATCAAATTTTTTTCCCGGAAAAGGGGCTGCCAAAACAAAGGTGTCATTAAGTATCGCTTAACATCCTTGAAAGCCCCCTGACATTTCTCTTCCCAAATGAATTTGACATCCTTTGTAATTAATGCCGAGAAGGGCTGACACCTAGCTGAGAGATTAGAAATAAAGCGTGTCAGATATGCCAACTTTCCTCTGAAGAAACATTGTTGTTTCAAAGCTTTAGGAGGAGTCATTTCCAAGATAGCTTTAATCTTATTCGGGGCGATCTCGATTCCCCGATGACAGACAATGAATCCTAGAAATTTCCCAAAGGTAACATCGAAGGCGCACTTTAAGGGATTCATCTTAAGATTAAATTGTCGTAATCGTTCAAGCACGATCCTCAGATCATACAAATGGTCAATTTTTTGTTTACTCTTGATGACCAAATCATCCACATAGCATTCCACTTGGTTGTGAATGAGGTCATAAAAAATCTTTGTCATAGCTTGTTGGTATGTTGCTACGGCGTTCTTCAACCTGAATGACATTACTGTGTAGCAAAAGATTCCAATCAGAGTTTTGAATTGCATCCTCTGAAGCCATGTAGATTTGGTTGTATCCCGACAATCCATCCATGAAGGAGAAAATTTCATGTGCCGAAGCGATGTTCACCAACATTTTTGGTATCGGCAATGGAAATTAATCTTTTGGACATGCTTTATTTAGATCCCTAAAGTCGACACATACACGGATTTGTCCAATTTTCTTCTTAAATGGTACAATATTGGCTAACAATTTGGGGTATTGCTATTCTCTTACAAAGTTATCGTGTACTAATTTCTTCACCTCAGTAATGACTTGCTGCTCTATTTCGAGGCGCATCCTTCTGGGAGCTTGTTTCACTAGTGTTATATCTTTGTCCACCCCGAGTTTATGGACTGCAACCTCTGCAGATAGTCCTGAAATTTCATCATAATTCCATGCGAAGCAATCTTTGAATTGTGATATTAACTTGATCAGCTCCATGGACTCTTCCTTGCCGAGTAAAGAACTTATGAAGGTTGGTCGGGGCTGTTCCTTAGTCCTGAGATTAATTTCTTTCAATTCATCCATTGTTGATTTAATTTATTCCTCAAATTTTGGCGGAGCATCCTCTATTAGCTGATCAGTAGAGTCATCCTCCACATCGAGGCAATCCTCTTCCGATTCACTAGTAACAACCATGCAAAATTCTGAATTATCGACTAGTCCTACTATACCAACGCCAAGACTCTCTTTCATGGGAGTTTGACTTTTGACATTCTATAATTTTTCAAAAAGTTGTAATTTATCTTTTGACATTTGTTTTGACAAATATCCCTATTGAATTAACTTTTGTACACAAGAAGAAAAGTAACCAAAAGGTAATTCCAATAATTCATCAAGATTCTCATCCAAATTTACATGATTTTTAAGATGAGTAGATGTAGAAGCACGGTAAAATTTTATCATTTTTGAACCAGCACTACGGACTTCCTTGACCTCTAAACTCTTGACCTTTTAAGAGAGAATTGAAGTAAGGGTCATGGCATTCACATAGTGATTTATCCAATCATACATGGACTCATATTCACTTTTCTCCACATCTTTCAAGGATATCGTGTAGTGTGGTTTCTTCTATTTTATCATCATCATTTCGTCCTCGAAGCTCTCTTGATCATCAATATTGATAGTTGGCCTATTACGTTCAACAATCATATTGGCTCTTCCTCATCCAGGTCCCAGGCCTCGACCTCAGGTGCGCGAACTAAAAGAGCCTCCACCAACTTGTCGCAAGAGAGTGATGGAAGATTGCTGAAGCAGAGTTGAATGGCCTTGCCATTGTAATTCCTCTGAATCTTCTACTTCATTTGCCAAAATTTCACGGGAGAAGATAGTTTTGTTTAGAGGCACGTAGTAAGCGGCATCTTCATGAATGCCAACTTCATGAACTGAAAACGGTTGCAAGTCTCCCTTGATGCAAGGCGCGTAGTAAATGACAGCTTCATGAATGCCAACTTCATGAACAGAAAAAGGTTGCAAATATCCCTTGATGCAATGCTCTTGTCCTTCCTTGTAATACTTAATGCATTGATGTAGAGACGATAGAACCATGTTGTGTTCGTGAATCTAGGGTCAACTCAATAGGCATTAAAAGAGGTCTCGGTATCAATGATATGGAACTTGGTGGTTGTTACTAGTTCTCTAACTTTCATAAGCAATGTAATTGATCCAAGGGCTCTTTATCCCTTCTGGTTGAATCCTCTTAGAATCATTTTATCGGTCGTAATCTCCTGACCCTCAATGTCCAAATAGGTCAGTGTCCGTAGACTCATCAAGTTGAGTGATGCTCCAGGATCTACTAAAACTCTGGATAATATGAATCTGCAATATTAATGGAGATATAGAGTGGTCGGTTATGGTCAGTGGTACCAAGCAGCAAGTCTTCATCTGTAAAGGACCCCAAGTTGTTGTTTTAACGGCAAACTTCAATGGAGGTGGATTAGAGCGTCATACATGCTTAGTTTGGCCGGCAACTTCCTAAGATGAGCTAACATGTTATAATCCACTTTATACAATCCTTCAACCTTTACTTGGCTATGTGTTTCTTCCCCTGGTGGAGGTGGAGGCAATTATTATCGAGTTATTATTTGCTTTCCTTTATCTGCTGGAGCTGTTCTCGGGGGTATACCTTTTCATTCCTTAATTTTACTTCTATAATTTCTTCTTTACGGGACGCTGCAGGCAAAACTTTCTGTGCTTCTTCTTCATTGGAAAGATCCAAGTTGATATCAAGTAGTGCACCATGGCACCCGAGGATTGGTTTCTCACTCTTGGCGCTATTGTAGTCGGTATCGTCGATGTCTTTTTCAACCTTATTAACGGGTTCATCGGACTTAAGTACAATTTGAGGATCATTTTGGGAATTGAGATCAAGGTTAGATTGAGCAAAATCAATTACATCATCACTAGAAACAGTTAAAATGTAACTAAAATCATAATCATTATATTCATAATACCCCGATAGGGAAAAAGATAATCATACATGGTCAGGGGTTCAAGGATTTTCTTCCCCAAATCAGAGACAACCAATCTAATAGGGGCAGCCCCTATCCTACCCGCCCATGCTATCGGTCTTCACAACATTGTTCTTTCCTTTGTCATGTTGTAGCGATTTCTTTGGCAAAATTTCTATCTTGAGTTCTGCAGGCTGTAGACTTTGAACGGCTGTCAACGCTGAAGCAGTATGAATCTGATTCAGTATCTTCTTAGATGATTTACTCCAAACTGTGCTCCATCCATCTTTCTTTGAGTAGGGATCTATCAAAGTGATTGGCTTGGCCAAAATCATATTGACAAAAACCTTTTTGGGTTCTCTTAAAAATTCTTTCAGGATTTTTATATTCCCTTCTTTAAGGTTTTTCTCGAGCCAATGCTTGAAGACGAAACAATCTTCTATAGTGTGTCCGAGCATCCTGCGATACATGCAATAATTAGGTTGAACTTTTTGTCAACCTCTTTGGGTTTTTTTGGATCTGGTAACCTGAACTCATACTTCTTAATTAGACTTCTGAACATCTTTGGTACCACTTCGGCCTTTAAGGAAGACATCATTTTCCTTTGTTTGGACATGGATGGTTCTCTTCTGTTCTCAGCTCGGTATGATCCTCCCTGATGCGGCTGCTGGCTAGACTGGCCATAATGTTGTGTCTATTGTTGAGCATGCTGTGATGAAGCTTAAGAATCCTGACGAGAAATTTCTGCATATATTTTCATTGGTTGTTTTCCTTTATCAAATTTTGCCACTATCATGGACTTCTTCTCAAATATTCGAGTTGTTCTGGTCTTTTCTGATTTCTCCTGGGAATCCATATATTTAACTTCTTCTTGCAAATCACTAGTTTTGCTGAGTAGCTTCTCGAAGGACTTGATGGTGAGTCCTTTGAGCATGAAAGCTACTGACCCATGGATGCTCTTGAGTAAGATCTCAATTGCATGATGTTGTTGTAGCTATGGTTCACATTTGATGCTAAGGTTTCTCCACCTCAAAATACAATCCATTAGAGTCTCGTTAGGCTTTTGCTTCTCCACGACGAGATCTCCAATAGACACATGATGTTGAACTCTAGCAAATCTCTTCACAAATAACTATTCTAATTTGGCAAATGTTTTGACTGATCTGTTGGGTAGTTCGACATACCAATCAAAAGCAATCTCTAACAGGCTGCTGACAAACTGTTGGAAGAGTAAAGCTTCATTTTCTCTTGTGTTGCCACAACTAGCTCGGAAATGTGCTATATGCTGCTTGGGATTTCAGGTCCCGTCAAATATCTTAAAGTTTGGTGACACAAAACCCATAAAGTAGGGTACGATATTGAACTCCTCCAGGTTGGGTCTTCCCTTTAAAATCAATGCACCACCCTTAGATTGGGCTAAGGCCTCCCAAACTTGTTCAACCAACTGTTTAAATTCCTTTTCTGGTGAAGCACTTGATGGAGAATCCTTCTTCTAATTTTCATCTATGTTTGCTGAATTAACTTCCCACCTTTCATCGGTGATATGTATAATCTCCGGCTGATTAACTTTTGGAGAAGCTAACTGTTGGGGTTGAGACTGTCCCTAAATTTTAGCCATTGCGGCAATGGCAGTGGCCATCTCTTCCATTCTTTTCTCCATTTGGCTAATTTGCTCATCCCTTAGAATAACAACCCTACGCAGCTCATCTACGGCATTCTCTTTGACGAGAGGTTGAGCGTCGCTAGCAGATGCAGCGGCTCAAGTTTTGATAACATGAATGTCCATGAGGTCTTACTCGAGGTAATTGTTAAATTCAAAATCTTCATCATCCTCGTCATCAATGGAAACTCCATGTTCTCAGGCTAACTAAAAAATCTCGATGCTGAGCTTCCCAACCTTTTCTTCAATTATTGATTCTCGTATCACTTTTAGATATGGAGAACTCTGGTGAACATCCTCTACTTGCTCATCCATCTCGTTGGCAATAGCTGCAAGAATGTCAGATATTTCAGATTCTTGCTTCATTCTATGATCCTGCCCTGCAGGCTCACTGAACCGGATCTGTACGACAACCTTGGGTACCCATATCTTTTTCTTTGGCAAAGATGACTTGAGACGGGGCATCTCAACATCAGCACGTCGAAGAGAGGTATGCTCCCTGTGGTGCGAACCATATACAGTACCAGGTAACTTCTTCATCTTTTTCTTCAAAACTTTAGGAACATCTTTATGATGGGTATTTGGTAGAATTCTTGGACCCATACGTGACTTAACTTGTCGACGGCCTGCTGGTCTTAGAGCAGCAACAGTAGTAGAATCGATGGTGGTAATGTTAGTATCAATCCAACTTCCCAAACAAAATCTGACGGGAATGAGAGCAGGTAAAGTTTCAGTTGGTGTCTAAGACTGTCTAGCAGATTTGAAGTCCCTTAGAATCTCTTTCTTCATTCAAGCGGGTAATGTACATCCCACTTGTTTAACTAATTCACTGACAGAACAACTTTCTTTGGCAGCTAGTCTCTGTAACAATGTGCTGACTTGGGTGATAGGAGTGGGCTTCTTCCTCTCCCCACCATGTCCATCAGGTGACGGTAAGGTAGCGACAATCTTCTGGATGCTCTCGTACCCATCAATGTCCATTAAGGGATGGAACATACTCCCCCATAGAAGCAGATAGATCTCCAGTAACCTTGGTTCCTCTTGATGAGGAATTTCATCAACAGACATTTCTTTAGAGATTTGGGCTTTAGTAGCCTTTCGAATCTTTCGGCTGCAGTTCCTTCTTTGAGTCTGGGTTAATGGTGCAGTCCTCGAACTCGGTCCAATTTTAAACACTGACGACGAAACAACCAATTCTTCAGTCGGGTCTTTGACGTTCATAACTTCTTTTCCATTAACGAAAATGGGAGCAACAAGCTTAGCAGGTTTCATGGTGGCAGTAGTCTTCACCTTCTTGTAAGAAGAGAAATCCTATAGACAGTTTAGGTCAAACTCAGCCAGTGGTTCCTAAGCTTCTGGGGCAGCAACTTTCATTATAATGAAGGGAGCTTTCCCGAGGATGATCTCGAGATCTTCAAACCCAGCCTAAAACTTGATGGCGGGAGAGATGTTGTTGTCATCACGGCTCATCGGCAGATTGCACAAGAAGGTGAGCGTTGGGAATTTCATTGTAGCAGCTTAAAAAAGAAAGCCCTAGGGTTAGTTATTTGACCAATACCTCGTGATTCTAGTGCGAGCACTAAAAATTCAAAAAAGGTCAATCTGTAGACTGGGTAAGTTTTTAATTTGTCAAGATTTTAAAATTTAGTAAAAATAGTTTGAAAGTAGAAAGATTTAATTAATATAAGAAAAGTTAAAGAGCAAGCGCAACACGACACTATTTAATTTAATTTGCAAAATAACAAATCAAACTCGAAAGGGAAAATGAAGTTTAAGACCCGATGCGGGACCGACTTTACAATGCACAATGCCCGAGCGGAACTAGTCCACCAACACATTTATTGGAGGTCTGACCCCACATAAAGATTAAAAATCCTAATGAACTTTGGAACCTCTCTGTTCAAAGGTGATTGAACAGACGATCCTGAATTCCTAAGGAATTGAGCTTCTCAACCTTTTCTTCAATTATTGATTCTTGTATCGCTTCAAGATCTGGAGGACTCTGCTGAACATACTCTACATGCTCATCCATCTCGCTCGCAATAACGGCAAAAATGTTTGATATTTCAGACTCTTGCTTCATTCCATGATCCTGCCCTGCGAGCTCACTAAACCATATCGGTACGACAACCTTGGGTACCCATACCTTTTCTTTGGCGAAGCTGTCTTGAGACGGGGTGTCTCAACATCATAACGTTGAAGAGAGGTATGCTCCTCGTGGTGTGAAACAGATAAAGTACCAGGAAACTTCTTCACCTTTTCTTTTGGAACTTTAGGAACATATTTATGATGGATAATTGACAGAATTCTTGGACCCGGGCGTGACTTAACTAGTCGACAGCCTGCGGGTCTTGGAGCAACAACAGTAGTAGAATCGATGGTGGTAATGTTAGTATCAATCAGACTTCCCAAATGAAATTTGACGGGAATGCAAGCAGGTAAGGTTTTATTTGGTTTCTTAGATCGTCTGGCAGATTTGACATCCCTTAGAACCTCTTTCTTCATGCAAAAGGATACTGCACATCCCACTTGTTTAAGTAATTCACTGAAGAAACAACCTTCTTTGGCTGCTAGTCTCTGGAACACTTTGCTGACACGGGTGATAGAAATGGGCTTCTTCCTCTCCCCACCATTTCTATCAGGTGACAGTAAGGTAGCGGCAATCTTCTAGA
>JXCR01136429.1:1959-30162 GCA_002079205.1 Phalaenopsis hybrid cultivar | reverse complement strand
TTGGCTAATTAAATCTAAGATAGGTCCTAAGTATAGTTATTGAACACCATTGAGTTAGGATCAATGCTCCTAACTAGTGTTGACTAGAGAAATGGGTTGGAATTGGTTCTCCACTGTTCAGATAAGGCCTCAACAAAGCCCTCACACGGAGCAACTGTGCTTAATGCTTTTACTATATTTTTGGGTATAATAAAAAAATATTTTGGCTAATCAAAACTAAGTTAGGAGCAAACAAATTCTTGTCAGGAACCTTCCTTGTTTTAGTCATTGAACACCCAAAAACAAATAAACAAACAAACTAAACTTCTCGGTTCATTGACCTCAGTCCTCGTGAAGGATTCAATAAGTCAATGTCTTGGATAAATAAATTTAGTAGAGAGTATGTGGAGCTTCTCTCTAGTATAGCCATTGCACACCGAAGAAGAAATCTTACAAGCCTAAAGCCCAGTAGTTCACTTCTAAAATAGATGGTATGCTCTTTGGGTAGATGCAAGTTTTTGATCTTTCTACTTTTTAAATTAATCACTTGACTAGTTTTCATGTTTGATATCACTCATATTTTCTATCCTAATCTAGTCACCCCTGTGTTCCTCTTTAGTTGAAAATGAGTTCTTGTGTTTTCCTTTCCAATGTGTTCGGGTACACAATACAAAACAATATGAAACAAAACAACATAAAGCAAAACAACATGAAACAAAATAAAATGAAACAAAACAAAACAACTCAAATCAATTTTCCCAATGGAGTTAAATCAACTCTTCCTTCGATTAGCTCTCATGTTAGATGTGAGCCCGCATGGTTTTCTATCCCGTCATATTCAACATGCTCATCTCTTTAGATTGAATGTGAATCTACATGGTTTCCTACAATAATATGTTTATGTGAATCAAAATTCTCAACATGAGTCTTCAGTGGACCCTATCAATAGGAAACACTAAAGCTTTAAATGAATCAAAATTTTGATTCTCAATCCAAAATTTGAACTTAAAAGAATACCAAAGTTCACAAGTCTATAGGGGGGGTTCATTTATCAACCTCACTTTTGGTCAACTTCATAGTCACTCCAAACATTTAAAATGAAATTAAAGCAAATAACATCAAATGAAAATCAAAAGTAGTTAGCTTCAACCAAACCCTAAAATTGGATGTTAATTACAAATTCATGTTCAAAATAAACTCAAACCAACTCAAAACTCAAAATATAATCAAATTGAGATGAAAACATCAAATTTAATCAATTTGAAGCTCATCTGAGGTGTCATCAAGGAAACCTTAATTTTCTTTGTTACAAGATAGGACCCACACTTTGACCCCAATTTGCTTTCCTTAGAGATTTCTCTGACCAAAACTTACTCCTATCATTGGACTCCTTGAGGTTTTCTCGTCTAGATGAACAGAGGCTGTCATTTTGGCAGAAACTCCTAAATTTTCACTCCCAGGTGCTCTCACACCTCTAGGTGATGAGTAAAAACCATCTAGGTCTCCTCTAGTAGAAAAAATGTTACAACAGGACTCTGCACGTAGAGCTACGTGCGGAGTCCAATGAAATTACGTCGTGGAGGTGATCGGCCCGATAATACAAGGAAATATTCCCCTTGTGTTTTTCAGGTGTTATTGTGGGTTATTCAGGTGTTATTGTGTGTTATTCAAGTATTATTGATGTGTTATTATGTTATTATAACAACGAGAATATTCCCAAAACACAATAACACTTGAATAACATACAATAACACCTGAATAACACACAATAACACCTGAATAACACAAGGGGAATATTCTTTTGTGTTACCGGGTCGATGACCTCGACGACGTAATTTCATTGGACTCCACACGTAGCTCTACGTGCGGAGTCCTGATGTAATTTTTTTTTTCCTCCAGCTCCCCTGCTCCACAAAGCAGTGGTCTTGCCCTTCGTAAAGTGCTAAAAGAATGTCTACACCAAGAATAAACACCCCTACACATCTAGTGTTGTGATAGCGCCCCAACGCCATCACAGCAGTGCACTCGTGCTTGGCTCCATCTTGTTGCATCTACACCAATGTAGCTTTGCATTGGCGCATCTGCAACAATGCAGCTTTCCTGCCCTGTAGAAGTAACTAATGTGAGCGCCTTGTGGGGCGATGCACCCACTGTGGTTATTGTTCCCAATGTTTTGTATATGTAAGGATTTATGAAGGTGACACCACTACTTGAAGATTTTAATCGCTGACAATGGCGCCAAAAACGTGATCTCTGAACACTTAATGCTTATGCACAGTATAACAATAGTTCTGATGGTATTTTTCACTTATATTTCCTTATTTTGCAACAAAACAAAAAACTTGATCCTGAAGAGAAATAAGAAATTAACTTTTTAATTTATATATATTTATATTGGGATACTAAGAAAGTATACGTATCGTTATCATGTAATATAGGACTTTTTAATTAAGACCTGAATATGGAACCCACAGAGAAGATTATGCAATATGCACTTTTTAGAAAGTTTTTCTATTTTTAAAAAGATAATTACTTAAACTAAAAACAAGGCACTTTTTAGAAAGTTTTTCTATTTTTAAAAAGATAATTACTTAAACTAAAAATGATTTTTATAGTTTTCTATTTTAAAAAGATAATTACTTAAACTAAAAACAATTTTTGCAGGAATTTAAAATTTAAATATTTTTAGTATTTTTGATATTTTAACGAAATGTAACAACTTAAAAAGATAACTTAAGTTTTTGTAGAAAAAAAGTTCTTAATATGAAAATATCTTTCTTCATATCATGAATCAGTAATAAGTATAGAAATTCTTTTGTGAAAGTATGCAAATTGTGTTGTGCCAAATATGTATAGGAATTCTATTGTGAAAGTATGCAAATTGTGTTGTGTCAAATAGGAGCAATAATATTCTTTACCCTTACTGTTGTGGAAGTATGCAAATTGTGTTGTGCCAAATATGAGTAATAATATTCTTTACCCTTACTAGAGATGAAGAACATTGGCTAATTTAAAGTTTGAATAGTTCTGAAGACCAGCTAGGTAGGGAAGATACTAGCTCTCACTCTAAAGTTCCCTCGATTCCCTCCTTAAAGTTTGAATAGTTCTGAAGACCGGCTAGGCAGGGAAGATACTAGCTCTCACTCTAGAGCAAAGTTTGAATAGTTCTGAAGACCGGCTAGGCAGGGAAGATACTAGCTCTCACTCCAGAGTTATCTGAAGACCGGCTAGGCAGGGAAGATACTAGCTCTCACTCTAGAGTTCTCTCGATTCCCTCAATCTGGCGGCTAACATTCTCACATTGGAAGATACTAGCACTCACTCTAGAGTTCCCTCGATTCCCTCCACCTGAGGGCTAACATCTCGTATCAAAAACAAAACAATAAACCAAGTTAGGGGCTTTAACCTGTCACTTTAAAGTCCTCTAACTCTACACCCCTCTCACTCTAGAGTTACCTCAATTCCCTCCCACTGGGGCTAACATCTCGTATCAGAACCTAAACAATAAACCAAGTTGGGGGCTTTAACCTGTCACTTTAAAGTCCTCTAACTCTACACCCATCAAAGATTATTTCCCTATTTATTTGCACTAAATCATATGAATTACATTCTCATTCATACAACCTCATGCGATTCCTATTTATTTGCACTCAATCATATGAACTACATTCTCATTCATATAACCTCATGTGATTCTTATATTTATTTGCACTCAATCATATGAATTACATTCTCATTCATACAACCTCATGTGATTCTTTTTGATTGTTGATTGAGACAATACCAGCTCGGTTCTGACATGTTCTCACAACAAATTTTAACATCTGAAATGGCCAAATCAAGAAGTAAATGAAGTGCATGGACTTAAATCATCACAAATTCTTCCAACATTAAAGATCAATACTCTCCACAACTCCATCTAAAACTTAATTACTTATCATTTTAGGAAGAAAAATAAAGAAAACTACTCAGAAACCATGGAGAAAACAAAACCACACTTTAGTTTAAAAGAAGAAATCATTTTCTTAATTAAAACCAAAAGTAGTCTAAAATAAAAAGATAAAAACTTATCTCAAGTCCTCCACAAAATTCTTGAAGTTCCTTTGAATCTCTTCTCTTTTACATTCACTCAAAACAAAATAACAAAAAAGAATAAATAAATAAAAAGTGGTTCCTGAAAATCTCTCCGAACTAACTCCCCAAAAAAGAACTTTCAAAATTTGCCAATATTTACAGAACTCTCTTCTAATACCTCTCTTCTTTCTTTTATATTTTTCCAAGAGGTGTCGTGGGATCTCTTCAAAATATGGCTTGATTCGATGTATTTACCCAAGAGATGCATACTTTCATGATAACATCAAAATAAACCAAGTTGGGGGCTTTAACCTGTCTCAAAAACCTCTTCAAAATTTGTGAAAATCAATTTTACTTATCTAGTAACTGCCATTGGCGCTTAAGCGCGATCTCAGCCTTCTCTGTTTAACCGGCGCTAAAGTACCGGATCTGACGCTTAGGCGCTAAAACTCTTTTGCACAATTTTTCACCTTTTTGCTCTAAATTTGATCCTTTTTCACTCCTGTAAGCATTTTTTCCATTTTTTTACTTGTATATGCAAGAAAAATACAAAAATACCTTCCATTAAAGTGCAATATCTCAAAAATAGGTATAAAAATATGTTTAAAAATACTATATATTTTAGGTGTATTAAAATCCCCCAAACTTAAAATGTTACTTGTCCTCAAGTAACACTTCAATCTTTAAAAACCAAATATGTATGATATGTATATGTGTTTCTTTAGGAGTTACTAAAATTTAGATTTAGAAATATAGTAGTTCAATTTAGAAAAAAATAATTAGTAAATGAGACCAACTTAAAGTTTGAAAATTTTTAATGTTAAGAATTATGAAAATATGAGTTCCTATCTAATTCAAAAATATTGTAAGTTCTCTATATTTAGATTTTAGTTCTTTTATTTTCTCTACTTAAAAATTTTTATTAAAAATAATTTTACTTACTATGTTTTATTTATAAGCTTAAGATTTTATTAAGTCTTATACTTTAAAAAGATCAAATGTAGAACCAATTTTTTATTAGACACTAATCCTGAAGCTTCTCCTCCCTTATATTTCTTTTCTTTTATTTTTCTTTTTTTTTCTTTTTTTTCTTTTCTTTTCTTTTTCTTTTTCTTCTTCTTTTCTTTTTCTTTTTCAGGCAAGGATTACTATATCTGGATAGGCCTTTAATGATTTTGAATTACACTTCTCCTTTCCTAAAGTAAAACCTTAATATAAAACTTTTACTTGTAGATATAATAATAGTTTTGAATATCATTTTAATAAAAGAAATTTAAGTATTAAAAATAAAAGTCTAAATTATCTAAATTTTTCAAAAATACAATTTTTCTTACTAAAGATAATCACTTATATTAATCATTTTCTATGCTAAAAATTTTTAACTTCAAGTTTTTCTTCATTACTTAAAATTTTAACTAGATTTTCTTACTCATTTCTAAAATCAAATTTTACTTCCCTAATATAACTTCATATACATAATCAATTTTTCTTTTAAAATCAAATTCACTTGTAGTACATTTGAGAACAAATAAAATTCCAGTTTTGAAAATGTTTTTCATCCCCCCAAACTTAAAATTTTTTAACAGTTTAAACAGTTTAACGTCAGATAATTATATAGGCAAGAAATAAAAATTGAAATAATATGCTAACATAAATTTTAACATCCTAATTATACAAGTATAAAACTAAAGACAGGAGTAAAATTAATTTTTTTGATCAAATTTTCTAACATTTTATTTTAGTTTAACATGTGGAGATTCAAATAGACTTCTAAACAGTGGGTATAAAAACAAATAACACACTAACATGATAAAAGAAAAATACAGGACATCAGTTTCTGAATTTCAAGTTCAAGATCTAAGCTAGCAAGACTTTCTACTTTATAACAGATATGAAATTAAGTTAAGTTCTAGACTAACTAAATCACAGTACTAAACACAGAACAACAACTACTACCCTTAAATTTAAAAATAAAATGAAATACTATCTAACACAACAATCATAACGAAAACAAAAACATAAAAATTTAAAACACAACATAAATCATAGTCCAAAACAACACACAGATGCAAATGTAGCAAGCTCAGACCACATAGTTCACATCATATTACAACCATAAAATGAATCTCTTAGCTCTACTCTTCATCCTCAGAATCAATGCTGTACCATTTTTCTGCAGGTTCATAATCAAGATATCGAGGATATGGAGGAAATTGCACTCCTGGTTCACCTCTAATCTTTCTCTCCAAAGATGAGTAGAATTTCTCTTCATAATCACTCTTCCTTCTATAACTATTAGTATGATCTGTAAAACACTCTAAATTTTATACCTTATCAGCGGTAAAATTGATATTATCCATCATATTCTGTAATAACTCATCCTGAGTCTTAGTATCACCTCTAGATGTAGAAGCACGAGAAGTATATGGTCGTGATGAAGATGCAGCAGAGGTAGATGCAGCAAACGTCTCTAATCTATAACTTTTGGAAAATCCTCCTCTCTAGCCAAAAATCGAATGCTCAGAATAAGTCTTCACATTCACCTTTGTAATGGGCTTTAGAGGTAACATAACTTCCTCCCAATTATCATACTTCACTCCAGCCTGCTCGCATAATGAAATTATCAAGGAAGAAAATCCCATACCTGCAGTAGTAGCAGCAACAGCTGAACGGATGATAGTGTGATAGATCAAAGCCCCTATGTTGATGGGCTTTCCCTCCTGAATACAATAGTTCAACGTTGCTATCTCTCTGGTCACTTCACTGAGATGATTGGTCGAAAGTAGACAAGTAGAAATGAAATAGTGTCAGGCTTTTGAAGGTGCACATAACTTTGAAGTTGGGAAATTTACTCTCCTCTCATTGGTTATTTTCCAAAGTCCTCTCCCAATAGTCAAATATGAAATAATCTCATCTAACTTCGCTTAACTAGGACTATAATTCACATAAAAACATAAAGTCTCCGGTGGTAAATGGTAAAACAAGTTGATTACCTCTAGGTAAAAGGTACCAACTTCCCTCTAACCATAACTCGATCATCTTCAGCCTCTGGGAGATTTGCATAAAACTCCCTCACAACAGAAATCACTGCGACAACAGAGAAACAACAGAACTGTTCCCACTGTCAGGGGACTATCATATCATTTACTTCTCCACCTGGACTTTTGAAACATCGCTTCTGAATCAATTTTTGTGACTGCAAAGCGTCACTATATCGATCCTAAGCTTTCGAACTGACAAACTTGCTCGAATCAAATGGGCTCTTTCCTCTACTCCTTTTCATTCTTGGTGCCATTCTACAAATTTGATAAATTCCAAAAATAACTTTAAAAATCAAGTTTTAATCACTAAACTAAACTTCCAAAAGCACTAACTAAACTTCCCAAGCAATTTCCATAGATTTTTCTTCACTTTTCACCATGAATAGTAAATTTTTGAAATCTTCCAAATGTACTCAAAATATATGGTGAAAATCCAAAGCTTTTGCATAGAAGTAAAACTCTTAAATTAAGGAACTTGGATCTAGCAAATCTCACTCGATTCCACCAAGAAATCTTAAAATTCCACTTGCCCTAACCCTTAAAACCTTGATTTTGCTTTGGGGAAGATGATATGAGGTGTTAAAAATGGTATTTTTGGGCTTAAAATTCACTTTTAACAGTTCGCGAACTGGTTTTCGTGAATTGGCGCTTAAGTGCGGGTAAGTGGCTCTTAGGCACGGGTAAGTGGTGCTTAGGCGCCCGTGCACAATTTTTTAAATTTTTAATTTTTAAGTAAAATGCCCTATTAACCTAAGTAAACCACCCTTAAATGGTTTCATAGCACTTAAATGACTATTTTTACTTCCTATAACTCTCTTATATCTCAAAATTCTCTTTAATAACTATTTCAATTCGAGGCTAAAAATAACACAAATTTTCACAAAAAAAAACTTATATTAATTCACAAACGAATACAAATACATTTAACACTTAGTTCTCTCTTCAAATAGTCTTGGATGATAAAATTTTCCTAAGTACAAAACACTTAACACACATTTTACAATTAAACACATAAGTGACACAAACACTAAACACAAGCACATAACACTAACACAATTAAAAACATGACTCCAAAAACACAATTCCTAACACTTAACTTAATGTCACTCTTCATTAGAAGGAACAAATTCTTGTCTTTCAGTAGTCTCTCCAGGAATATAGAATTGATAAAACGGACGGTGGTGACGAGCTATAATACTATCATCTTCGATCCACTTCTGCTTAAGGAACATCACCTTATCCACTTCCTCTACATAACTGGTATGGCTGAATTGCATCCTAAGTTGCAACCCACTATGTTCTAGATGAGCATGCAATCCAAGCACCTTAGTCTCTAATACAGATATAGTATTCTTCATCTTGTTGATCTTCTCCGATATCCCTTCAATACTAACGGCTAAGAAACTGTTATACATCTCCTGTGCACTTTGATTAATGAACTTCTTCTTCATGGCTTCTTCCTTCTTCTTCAAACCCATCGCCCATGAAGAAATTTTCTCTAAATCTCTCTTTTTCTTAGACTTTTAGGGCTAAAAATAATCCGGGGTGAAATTCCTTCACAAACCCCTTCTATTTATAGGCCTAATCCCCCTCATAACTCCTAGGCACGATTAGAAACTGCCAAGAGACGTTTATTCCAACTAAATTGCAGTTATACCTTATAGAAATCAAATTTTGTACATGTGATTAAACTGCCGTGCTTAAGTGCCGAATTTGGCGCTTAAGCGCCAGTGCACATTTTTGCACCAGTCAACTTAATGTCCAAATTCTCATTCTAACATGTCTAGAATACTAAATAAAGTCTAAAAATCATTACTAGCACATAATAAATTCAAAAATACTACCCTAAATTTCTTAATCAGACTCAAAACAACAGTCAAAGCAAAAAACACGCTCATAACTATGAGTTGCCTCCCACAATGCGCTTGGTTTTACTTCGTCAGCCCAACTTAACCAGTGCTCATTCTGGTTGACCCAACATCAATCCATCATTATATTCATGAGATCCCCTATATAATAAGGTTTCATTCTATGTCCATTCACTTTAAAAATTTTCTCAGATTTAGGATCTTTAATATCCACAGCTCCATAAGGATAAACTTTATCACAACAAATGGGCCCATCCACCTAGACTTAAGTTTTCCTGGAAATAATCTTAAGCTTTCATTATATAACAAAACTTGTTGCCTTGACTGAAAATTTTTAGTAAGAATCTTTCAATCATGCCACATTTTCATCTTTTCATTATAAATCTTAGCACTCTCATAAGATTCATTACTTATCTCTTCAATCTCATTTAATTGTAACAATCTTTTATCACCAGCATTTATAATTGAACTCTTTAATAGCCCAATATGCTTTATGCTCAAGTTCAATTGGTAAGTGACAGGCTTTCCCAAATATTAGCCTATATGGATCCTATATGCCCATAAAGCATAGTCAAGTTTGACTGACCAATCCATTTTTGCTGGATTCACAGATTTTTCTATAATTCTTTTAATTTCCCAAATGGATAATTCAGTCAAACCACTTGTTTGAGGATGATAAACAGTAGCAATCTTATGATTTATATGATATTTCTTTAATAACTTTTCCATAATGACATTTCTAAAATGACTTCCTCCATCAGTAATGATAACTCTCAGCATCCCAAATCTACAAAATATGTTCTTTTTAAAAAATTTTGCAACACTTTGAGCATCACATCAAGGTAAAGCAACAACTTCTATCCATTTGGATACATAATCCACTGCTAACAGAATATATAAATTTCTGAAAGATGGTATAAGTAATCCCATGAAATCTAATCCCCAAACATCAAATATTTCAACTTCTAACATATAATTGAGGGGCATCTCATTTCTTCTAGAAATATTGCCTACTCTTTAATATCTATCACAAGTTTTGATATAAGAATTAACATCTCTAAAAATTGTAGGCCAATAAAATCTAGATTGTAGAATTTTGTATGCTATTTTATCAACACCAAAATGTCCCCCAAAATCAGAATTATGTCATTTTTGGATAATTTCATAAGTTTCTTCTAATGGTACACATCTTCGAATGATCAGATCCTTTCCTTGTTTATATAAATATGGGTCATCCCAAAAATAAGTCTTAGCTTCAGAAATAAATTTCCTCATTTGTTGGTATGCCATTCCATAGGGTTTAAGATCACTAACAATATAGTTCACAATGTTGGCATACCACGGAATACGCCACTCATTTACAGTGAACAATTTTTCACCTGGAAAATGTTCATTAATTTCTTTTTCAAAATAGAGTGGTTTTTCTAAGTCAAGCCTGGACAAATGATCAGCAATTTTATTTTCAGTCCCTTCCAATTTACTATTTCAAAATCAAATTTATGTAAAAGAAGAATCCGTCTTATAAGTCTCGGTTTAGTATCCTTCTTTTTCATTAAGTACTTAATAGCAGAATGAACTATATGCACAATACAATGAGTTCCAATCAAATATGATCTAAATTTATCAAAGACATATACTATTGCTACTAACTCTTTTTTAGTTGTTGTATAATTAATTTTAGTTTCATTANGACTATTTTTACTTCCTATAACTCCCTTCTCTCTCAAAATTCTCCATAATAATTAATTCAATTCAAGGCTAACATAAATTTTCACAAAAATAAACTTATATTAATTCACAAACAAGTAAAAAAAAACATTTAACACTTATTTCTCTCTCCAAACAGTTTTGGATGAGAAAATTTTCGTAAGTACAAATCACTTAATACACATTTATCATTAAACACATAAGTGACACAAACACTAAACACTAGACATAAACACTAACACACTTAAAAACAACATCCCAAACACACAATTCCTAACACTTAACTTAATGCCAATCTTCATTAGAAGGAATAAATTCTTGTCTTTCAGTAGTCTCTCCAGGAATATAGAGTTGCTAAAATGGACGGTGGTGATGAACTCTAATACTATCATCTTCGATCCACTTTTGCTGAATGAACATCTCCTTATCTGCTTCCTCTATATAAGTGATATAGCTGAATTGCATCCTAATTTGCCACGCAATATGTTCTAGATGAGCATGCAATTCAATCACCTAAGTCTCTAATACAAATATAGTATTCTCCATCTTGTTGATCTTCTCCGATATTCCTTCAATACTAACGGCTAAGAAATCATTATACATCTCTTGTGCACTTTGACTAATGAACTTATTCTTCATGGCTTCGGCCTTCTTCTTCAAATCCATCTCTCATGAAGACATTTTCTTTAAATCTCTCTCTTTCTTAGACTTTTAGGGCTAAAAATAATCAGGGGTGAAATTCCTTCAAAAAACACTTCTATTTATAGGCCTAATTCCCCCTCATAACCTTTAGGCACGACTAGAAACTGCCAAGACACATTTATTCCAACTAAATTGCAGTTATACCTTCTAGAAATCAAAATTTGCACATGTGATTAAGCTGTTGCGCTTAAGCGTCGGATCTGACGGTTAAGCGCCAGTGCACATTTTTGCACCAGTCAACTTAACGTCCAAATTCTTATTCTAACATGTTTAAGTTACTAAATAAATTCTAAAAATCATTACTAGCACATAATAAACTCAAAAATACTATCCTAAATTTCTTAATCATACTCAAAACAACAATCAAAGTAAAAACATATTGATAACTATGGGTTGCCTCCCACAAAGCCCTTGGTTTTACGTCGTCAGCCTGACGTAACCCGTGTTTATTCTGGTTGACCCAACATCATTCCATCATTATATTTATGTCAATCCCCTATATAATAAGGTTTCAGTCTATGTCCATTCAGTTTAAAAATTTTCTCAGAATTAGGATCTTTAATATCTATAGCTTCATAAGGATAAACTTTTATCACAATAAATGGGTCCATCCACCTGGACTTAAGTTTGCCTAGAAATAATCTTAATCTTCCATTATATAGAAAAACTTGTTGCCCTGGTTGAAAATTTTTAGTAAGAATTTTTCGATCATGCCACATTTTCATCTTTTCTTTATAAATCTTAGCACTCTCATAAGATTCATTCCTTATCTCTTCAAGCTCATTTAATTGCAATAATCTTTTCTCACCAGCATCTTTCAAATTATAATTGAACTCTTTAATCGCCCAATATGCTTTATGCTCAAGTTCAACTGGTAAGTGACAAGCTTTCCCAAATATTAGCCTATATGGGGACATTCCTATAGGAGTTCTATATGCTGTCCTATAAGCCCACAAAGCATAGTAAAGTTTGACTGACCAATCCATTTTTGTTAGATTCACAGATTTTTCCATAATTCTTTTAATTTTTTGATTGGTTTGACTGACCAATCCATTTTTGTTGGATTCATAGATTTTTCCATAATTCTTTTAATTTCTTGATTGGATAATTTAGCCAATACACTTGTCTGAGGATAATAAGCAGTAGAAATCCTATGATTTATATTATATTTCCTTAATAACTTCTCCATAATGGCATTTTTGAAATGACTTCCCCCATCAATAATGATAACTCTCGGCATCCCAAATCTACAAAATATGTTTGTTTTCAAAAATTTTGCAACAATTTGAGCATCACATCGAGGTAGAACAACATCTCTTATCCATTTGGATACATTGTCCACTGCTAACAAAATATATAAATTTTCGAAAGATGGTATAAATAGTCCCATGAAATCTAATCCCTAAACATCAAATATTTCAACTTCTAGCATATAATTGAGGGGCATCTCATTTCTCCTAGAAATATTGCCTACATATTTCAACTTCTAGCATATAATTGAGGGGTATCTCATTTCTTCTAGAAATATTGCCTACTATTTCAACTTCTAGCATATAATTGAGGGGCATCTCATTTCTTCTAGAAATATTGCCTACTCTTTGAGTTAACACAAGTTTTGATATAAGCATTAACATCTCTAAAAATTGTAGGCCAATAAAATCCAGATTGTAAAATTTTGTATATAAGCATTAACATCTCTAAAAATTGTATGCCAATAAAATCCAGATTGTAGAATTTTGTATGATATTTTATCAACACCAAATTGTCCCTCAAAATCAGAATTATGACATTTTTGGATAATTTCATAAGTTGCTTATAATGTTACACATCTTTGAATGATCAGACCCTTTCCTTATTTATATAAATATGGGTCATCCCAAAAATAAGTCTTAGCTTCATAAATAAATTTCCTCATTTGTTGGTATGTCATTCCATATGGTTTAAGATCATTAACAATATAGTTCATAATGTCGACATACCACGAAACACGCCACTCATTTATAGTGAACAATTTTTCATCTAGAAAATGTTTATTAATTTCTTTTTCAAAACAGAGTGGTTTTTCTAATTAAAGCATGAACAAATGATCAGCAATTTGATTTTTAGTTCCCTTCTGATCTACTATTTCAAAATTAAATTCTTGTAAAACAAAAGTCCATCTTATAAGTCTCGGTTTAGTATCTTTCTTTTTCATTTAGTACTTAATAGCAGAATGATCTGTATGCGCTATATAATGAGTTCCAATCAAATATGTTCTAAATTTTTCAAAGGCATATACTATTGCTAATAACTCTTTTTTAGTTTTTATATAATTAATTTGAGTTTCATTAAGAGTTTTGCTAGCATAGTAAATAACTTTAAAAATTTTATCATATCTTTGTCCTAAAACTGCTTCAATAGCATAATCATTTGCATCACACATAAATTCAAAAGGTTTTTCCCAATTTGGTGAAATTATAATTGGTGCAGCGAAATTTTTCTTTTAATAATTTAAAAGCTTTTAAGCATTCCTCATCAAAATTGAAAATTGCATCTTTTTTCAGTAAATGACATAAAGGCTTAGCAATCTTAGAAAAGTCCTTAATATATTGCCTGTAGAATCCAGCATGTCCTAAAAAGCTCCTAATTTTCCTTACATTTGTTGGATGAGGTAAATTAGAGATCACTTGAATTTTAGCAGGATCTACTTCCATACCATTTTCTNGTAAATTAGCGATCACTTGAATTTTAGCAGGATCTACTTCCATACCATTTTCTTATATTTGATGACCTAATACAATTCCTCCTGTTACCATAAATTGACGTTTTCCCAGTTAAGGACTAAATTTGTTTCTTCACAGCTCTTAAGATCTTTAGATAAATGTTTTAAACATGAGTCAAATGAAGTTCCAAACACTGAAAAGTCATTCATAAAGACTTCAATCCCTTTTTCAATTAAATCACAAAAAAATTGTCATCATACATCTTTGAAATGTAACAGGGCTATTACATAAACCAAAGGGCATTCTTCTAAAAGCAAAACTATCATAGGGACTGATAAATGTTGTTTTCTCTTAATCCTCAGGAGATATTTGAATTTGGTGATAACTGGTATATCCATCCAAAAAATAAAATTATTTATGCCCAACTAGTTTATCCAGCATTTGATCTCNGAAATGTTGTAGGGGCATTACATAAACCAAAGGGCATTCTTCTAAAAGCAAAAGTACCATAAGGACTGGTAATTGTTATTTTCTCTTGATCCTTAGGAGATATTTGAATTTGATGATAACCAATATATCCATCCAGAAAATAAAACTATTTATGCCCAGCTAGTCTATCCAGCATTTAATCTAAAGGGTAGTGAGAAAATGATCTTTCCTAGTGGCAAGATTTAATTTTCTATAATCAATGCATATTCACCACCCTATAACGTGAGATTTAATTTTCTATAATCAATGCATATTTTCCACCCTGTAACTTGTCTAGTAGGTATTAACTCATTATGCTCATTCACATTTACAGTTAATCCTCCTTTCTTAGAAACACAGTGAAGTGGACTAACCCATGCACTATCTGAAATAGGGTAAATAATTCCAACATCTAACCACTCTAAAATTTCTTTCTTAACAACCTCTTTCATAACAAGATTTAATCTCCTTTGTGGATCAGCCATGGGTTTGCAGTTTTCTTCCAGATTAATTTTATGCATAAAAATTGAAGGACTGATTCCTTTAATATCAGCAATTGTTCATTCGAAGGCTTCTTAAAAATTTTCAGAATTTTCATCAGCTTTTGTTCTTCTTCCTTTGTTAACTTCAAGGAAATTATAACAGGTAAAGTAGATGAATCTCCTAAAAAGGCATATTTTAAATGTTCAAGAAGTAATTTCAACTCAAGTTCTGAAGGTTTTTCAATAGATGGACAAAATAATTTATCTTTGTCTATCGTGTCCAAAATTTCAGAACTTTCTTGAACATAACTTGAATCTTCCTTAAAAAGGCTTACACATTGATCTAATTCCTCTTCTTGCTCGTGTTCCAAATATTTTTCTTCAGATTTTTCTTCATAAGTAGTATTTAAATGGCATTCGCTCAGATATCTTGTAACATTCCATTCTATAAAATTCATCATCTTACATTTTGCAGGGTATTTCATTGATTTTGAAATGTTAAAAGTAACAGTTTGATCATTGACGCACATTGCTAATTCTCCTTTCTACACATCTATCATTGCTCTTCCTGTGGCTAGGAAAGGTCTCCCTAAAATGATTGGTATCTCTTCATCATTGCTCTTCTTGTGGCTAGGAAATGTCTCCCCAAAATGATAGGTATCTCTTTATCTTTGTCCTTCTGTGGCTAGGAAAGGTCTCCCTAAAATGATAAGTATCTCTTTATCTTCCTCCATATGCTTAGCACAATGAACAACAGGAATGATAAATTGATCCACTTTCAATAGGACATCTTCCATAACTCCTTTAGGATAGGTTATTGAACGATCTGCTAACTGCAGAGTTACAGTAGTAGGGGTTACTTCTCCTAATCCCAATATTTTAAATATTGATAATGGCATAAGATTAATGCTTGCACCTAAATCATATACAANATTGGACTAACCCATGCACTATCTGAAATAGGGTAGATAATTCCAGCATTGAACCACTTTAAAATTTCTTTCTTAACAACCTCTTTCATAATAGAATTTAATCTCATTTGTGGATCAGCTCTGGGTTTGGAATTTTCTTCTAGATTAATTCTATTGATTCCTTTAATATCAGCAATTGTCCATCCGAAGGCTTTCTTAAAATTTTTTAGAATTTTCTTCATCTTTTCTTCTTCTTCCTTTATTAAATTCGAGGAAATTATAACAGGTAAAGTAGAGGAATCTCCTAAAAAGGCATATTTTAAATGGTCAGGAACTAATTTCAACTGAAGTTCTGGAGGGTTTTCAATAGATTGACAAAATGATTTGTCTTTGTCTATCATGTACAAAATTTCAAAACTTTCTTGAACATAACTTGAATCTTCCTTAACATGGTTTACACATTGATCTAATTCCTCTTCTTGATCGTGTTCCGAATCTTTTTCTTCATATTTTTCTTCATAAGTAGTCTTGAAATGGAATTCGCTCAGATATGTTATAACATTCATTCTATAGCATTCATCTTTTTTACCTTTTGCAGGGAATTTCATTGATTTCTGAAATGTTAAAAGTAACAGTTTGATCATTGACGTGCATTATTAATTCCCCTTTCTGCACATCTATCATTGCTCTTCTTGTGGCTAGGAAATGTCTCCCCAAAATGATAGGTATCTCTTTATCTTCCTCTATATCTAGCATAATTAAATCAACAGGAAAGATAAATTAATCCACTTTCACTAGGACATCTTCTATAACTCCTTTAAGATAAGTTATTAAATGATCTGCTAATTGCAGAGTTATAGTAGTAGGGCTTATTTCTCCTAATCCCAGTCTGTTAAATATTGATATTGGCATAAGTTTAATTCTTGCACCTATCACATAAAGCTTTCCCATTAAAACTGTCTCCTATTGCACATGGAATTGTAAAGCTACCAGGATCTTTAAGCTTTTCAGGAAGTTTCTTCTGAATTATAACACTCCACTCCTCACTAAGTGCAACAGTCTCATTATCTTCAAACTTCCTTTTTTTATTGAGAATATCCTTCATAAACAATACATAGCTTGGCATTTGTTCTAAGGCTTCATCAAATGGAATATTGATTATAAGCTTCTTAAATATTTCCATAAATTTTAAAAATTGCTTATCCAACTTCCATTGTCAAAGTCTCTGAGGAAATAGAGGTGGTGATTTTTCTAACTCAATTTTCGGTAGATAAATAGGTCTTTCAAAATCTTTTGGAGCGTCCTCTTTTGATTCTTCAATTTCTTTTCTCTCTACTTCAATCTCTTTTTGAACCCTACCCTCCAACTCTCTTTCGCTTTTAAGTTGTACGGCTTTGCTCTTTATTCTGGTCTTTTGGATTTGAGTATTACTAGGAAGTGTTCATTGGGATCTATTACTTAATGAACTTGTGATTTGCCCAATTTGATTCTCAATATTTCTAATTGTAGCTCCTTGACTTTGTAATTAATTACCTATTTGTAACACCACTTCTTCTATAGACAACTTCTTATCCATAAATTGTGTATTACTGTTGATTTCTGCAGGATAAGTAGATCAATAATTATTATTCTCTTAGTTGTTCCAGTTTCTTAACGGGTTTACTTGGTTTTCCCCCCATTATTGATTATTACCACCTGAATTGTTATTCCAATTAAAGTTGGGATGGTTCTTCCAACCTGGTTATAATAATTGGAATATGGTTTATTTGGTTTATTATATATGGCATTCAAAGTCTCTAATGATGTTTGAGAATCTATCATTTGGCCTAATGAATTCTCTTCAATCATGGAAACTGGTTGAGAAAAAATCATTCCAAATTGATCTAACTTCCTTGAAATTGCAGCAACTTGATTTGCTAGCATAGTAAATGCATCTATTTCATGAATATTGGCTACTTTCTTTGGATTCACCCTCTCAGAAGGCCATTAAAAATTATTGGTAGCCATCTTTTCAATTAAATCATAAGCGTCATGAAATGATTTTGACATTAATGAACCACCACTGGCACCATTGATAACAGATCTAAGAGAAATAATTAATCTATTATAAAAGGTTTAAATTATTAACCAATCTGGTATAACATGGTATGGACACTTTCTTAAGATTTCCTTAAATCATTCTCATGCTTCATAAATAGATTCCCCTTCAAAATGAGTAAAAGATGTAATATCATTTCTAAGCTTCACAATTTTTTATTGTGAAAAATTTTTAGCAAGGAATTTTTTTTGCTAAATCACCCTAAGTTCTGATAGATCCAGGTGTTAATGAATTCAACCACATCTTATCTTTATCTCTCAGTGAGAAAGGAAATAACCTAAGTCTTATAACATCATCTGAAACACCATCGTATTTAAATGTAGCACACAATTCTAAAAGATTAGTAAGATGTAAATTTGGATTTTCAGTTGGAGATCTCCTAAACTGATTATTAGATACCATTTGAATAATAGCAGGTTTAAGCTAAAATGAATTAGCCACTATAGTAGGTTTTTTAATACTACAATGAAGTTCATCTACAGTATGGTTGTCATAATCTCTTAAAGGTCTAAACTCTTGATGAATTTTAGCATTTGGATTATTTTCGTTTGTCGTTTCTGTAAATTTTTTGAATTTTTCATGATTTTTAATTTTTTCGGTTTTTCTAAATTTTTTAATAGTTTTTTCTAATTCAGAATCATAGGGCACTAGTCCTTCAGAACCTGAACTACGCATACACTAACATAATAAAATAAAATAAAATAAAACATACAAAAAAATATACAATATTTAAAGCTTAAATAAGACTTTCTAAAAATAGAAATTTACTTAGTTTTTTTTTTCCGGCAACGGCACCAAAAACTTCATCCCTGAATGCCTGAAAACTTATACATAGTATAGAAATAGTTCTGATGGTATTTTTCACTTATATTTACTTATTTGTAACAAAACCAAAAACTTGATTCTGGAAAAAAATAAGAATTTAACTTTTTCATTTATATATATTTATATTAAGATACTACACAAAGTATACATATCGTTATCAAGTAATATAGGACTTTTTGATTAAGACCTGAATATCGAACCCACAGTATACGTATCGTTATCAAGTAATATAATTTGATTAAGACCTGAATATCAAACCCACAGGGAAGATTATGCAATATGCACTTTTTAGAAATTTTTTTTATTTTAAAAAGATAATTACTTAAAATAAAAATGATTTTTATAAAAATTTAAAATTAAAATATTTTTGGTATTTTTGATATTTTAACAAAACAGTAAAAAGATAACAAAAGTTTTTGTAGAAGAAAAAGATTTACTATAAAATTATCTTTCTTCTTATCATGAATCAGGAATAAGTATAAGAATTTTGTTGTGGAAATATGTCAATTGTGTTGTGCCAAATAGGAGCAATAATATTCTTTACCTTTACTAGAGATGCTTGACAATGACTTTTTATATGCTTCTCACTCACTCCCCGGCAACGGCGCCAAAAACTTGACCGGCGACTTTATATATGCTTAAAAAAGATAAATATGGACGTAATAAATATTCAATAATTATAAAGTCACACTTATCAACGCAAGTATATGTATTGCTCGAGTAATACAGGGATCTAATGGAGTTCTAGATATCGATCCCATAGGGAGTGGTTTAGAGCTGCGAACTAAGATTTTAGAAAAGCAATACTTTCATTACAATAATAAAGTTCAATTTGCTTATCTGTCACTAATAGGCAATTAAAATAAGTATGTAATTTTAATAACTATTAAATAACTAATGATACTAATGAGGGTTTAATTGTGATATTCAATATATAAGAAAGCATCCTTCTCTTTGTCAAGAAATTATAGTGAATGGATAAAGTGAATTAGTTCAATTTATATTGTGTCAAATAGGAGCATACCTATTCTTTACCCTTTGGTCTAGGCATAAAGAACATTGACTAATCCTATGCTTGTTTACTACTTTTACGGCTAGGCTGGGAGGATACCGGCTCTCACTTTGGAGCTCCCACATTCCCCTCACCAGAGGGCTAACATCTACACTTCAGCACCCAAATGATAGGACTGAATTGGGGAATTTAGTCTGTCACTCTAAAATCTCCAATTCTATGCCCGATAGTATTATTTCCCTATTTATTTGCAGCCAACTTCTAAGGGCTTTAACCTTATCTCCAATTCTACTCCCGATAATTTTATTTCCTTATTTATTTGCACCCAACTTCCAAGGGCTTTGACCTCCAAAATCTCCAATTCTATGCCCGATAATTTCATTTCCCTATTTATTTGCACCCAATTTCTAAGGGCTTTGACCTCCCAATTCTTGAGATGTAATCTTCACTTTAGTTGTAAAACTCAACATATTTTAACAGATCAATTGACCAGATTGGTAAACTTCACTTTAGTTGTAAAACTCAACATATTTTAACAAATCAATTGGCTAGATTGAACTTCCAAGGGCTTTGACCGCCTTGAATCTTGGATGTAATCTTCACTTTAGTTGTAAAACTCAACATAACTTAACAAATTAATTGCCCAGATTGAAAGTAAATTAAGATCGAAGTGAAAAGATCATCACAATTTCTTACCTCTCTGAATCTTGGATGTAATCTTCACTTTAGTTGTAAAACTCAACATATTTCAACAAAACCTGAATCTTGGATGTAATCTTCACTTTAATTGTAAAAGTCAACATATTTTAACAAATCAATTAGCTAGATTGAAAGTAAATTAAGATCGAAGTGAAAAGTCATCACAACTTCTTTAACATTTTTATGGCTCAACCAATTCAAATCACCATTTCACAAATCTTAAGACAATTGAAATTAAATTAAGATCAAAGAGAAAAGATCATCACAATTTCTTAAACATTTTCATGACTTCATAAGTAAATTAAGATCAAAGTGAAAAGATCATCACAACTTCTTTAACATTTTCATGGCTCAAATTTCAAATCACCATTTCACAAATCTCGAGACAAGGAGAAAGACAGAGAAAACTACTCAGAATTCATGGGGAAATCACCATTTCACAAATCTCAAGACAAGGAGAAAGACAGAGAAAACTACTCAGATCTCATAATCACCATTTCACAAATCTCAAGACAAGGAGAAAGACAGAGAAAACTACTCAGATCTCATGGGAAGATCGAAGTGAAAAGATCATCACAATTTCTTAAACATTTTCATGGCTTCACCAATTTAAAAACATTTCACAAATCTCGAGACAAGGAGAAAGATAGAGAAAACTACTCAGATCTCATGGGGAAAACACAACAAAACTCAAAATTCTTATATAAAATTAAAGTCATACAAACTACAACAAGTAAATAACTTAACTCTAATTTATCCCCAAGGAACACTCCTTGAAGTTCCTATGAATCTCTTCTTTTCTTTACATCACACAAAATTTCTCTTCAAAGCAGCAAAAAGAAAAAATCTCTCACTTTCCCTCCACTCTTACAATCTCTCGAAGAATTCCTCACAATATTGGAACCTTTCTAATCCTAGGAACGCTCTCTAGCACTTCCTTCACTCTCTAGATTCTCCCCCACCTTTTAATTTTCAGCCAAAATAGTCTATTAAAGTTGTGGATGAGCTTTCCCAAGAGTTGCCTAAGCATCCCTTCAAAATTTGGCCTTATCCAAAGCTTGAGTAGGCATAACCGCCGAGCTCGCGGACGATGCCCTCGCCGTCGGCGGCCTCGAGGGCATCATTGGTGGACTTCTGAAGAATTTTGTCCTGTAGCCTCGGGAAAAACTCGTCGTCGGCGGGGTCGAGGGCGCCGTCAACAGCCTAGTTCAAATCTCCACATTTTGGTCCTTTTCACTCCAAATTCGCTCCTTTTTGCATCTTTTTGCTCCAATGACACTAATTCATCATTCTTGCAACAAAACATCAAAAATGTCTTTCTTTAAAGTGCAATATCATTAAAAATAGTATAAAATAGGTATGAAAATTTCAACATATTTTCCTTGTGTCAAAATCCCCCAAACTTAACTATTACTTGTCCTCAAGTAATTTTAGTACTATATAAAAGTTATGATCTACCGCAGTAAAGTTTTAATTCAGAATTACTATAAGTTTAATTTAAATAAATATCATAGTGAGATTTTCAGAAAGAATTCAAGTAATTGAATTAACTTTGTAGCCACAAGATTATCTATTTATCAAGTTTAAGAGTTCTAGTCTTCTATTCATTTCAAGAATGACTATATGTTGTAATATTAAGTCCCTTAGAATATTCAAATGATAGAAACTTCATGGGAACACTACTAGTAAAAGATCTAATCCATAAATACAAGTTCAGGAATGTATTAGATTTTCCCCTTAGGTAGGTAATGAAGCCAATTTTTTATTAGGCATATCCTCAAGCTTCTCCTCACTTTTATAATTTTTTCTTTCTTTTCTCTTTTTCATTTGGATTGTTTTCAATCCTATATATTTTTCTTTTCTTTTCAGGGATTGTTTTTAATCCTTTCTTTTTCCTTTTTCAAGTGAGGATTACTATATCTGGATAGCCTTTAGTGATTTTGAACTTTACTTTTCTTTCCCTAAATTTGAAACTCAAAGCATTCCTTTACCTTATAAATATTTCATAGTTTTTACATCATCGAGCCCCAATCTTTTCTTCTGAAAATGAATTTCCAGATACTTCATACTTCAAAATATAGTTTGTTTACTTTAAATAGTTAACTATAATCTTATTCTCTTATACTAAATATCTTAAATTACAAAATTAATTTTCATTACAAAAATATTTCTTTAAATCTAACATAATATTTAAATGGCTATAGAAATATCGTTACCTGAACTAAATTCACTACATGAAATCATATAAATAATTTTTGAAAATATCAAAATAGAGGACATCTAACAGTTAATCTTTTTCTTCCCTCCCCCAAACTTAAATTTTTAAATATGAAATAATACAGTCAGAAAGAAAAACTATAAATATAAATCATACCTCAGTATTGTAGGCATTTTCATCATTCTGAAATTTTTGCAGACCTTCTCAACATTTCTACTTCACTTGGTCTGTAATATTAGGAGCTTTCTACACATATAAATTATTAGAGGAATTTTTGGGTAATGAAATTTTGAAATAAGTATAAAACTAAAATATTAAACAAGCACAATATTTCCTAACACAAACACAAAACTAAACAAAACAATTACAATTAAAATGTGAAAATAAAAATCACATTACATTACAATCCAAAAAATACTACTCAAGATCTACTAAACTACACATGCAAATTTAACTACCACACAAACTTTAAAATATAAATTAAAAGTATCAAAGTACACAGAATAATAAAAATGAAAGTCCAAATACACAAACATCCATTTCTATTACAAAAGATCACAAAAATAAAAATACAAATATAAGTACATCAATTTCATTCAATATCAAAATCTCAAGCTATATCTTCATCGCCTTGATCAACAGGTGGATTGGGATGATACTGAGTATACCGGGGGCACTCAGGAAAAGTAACATCAGGCTCACCTCTGTAGTGTCGGGCCTGAGCTTCATAATAGGCTACCTCAAATTTTGAATTCCTTTGAAGGTACTCACTATCGTAATCATGTCGACGTTCTAAACCTCCAATCCTTTCATTTATTAATTCTATGCTCTTCCGCTGCATGGTCAACTCATTCATCAAGTCAGTCAAAGTTGGGGAACTAGAAGGTGGAAGGTCATAACTTGTAGAGGGGACATCTCTACTAGCAGAAGGTTCTTGACTTCTACTCCTAGTTCTCCATTTCTCATGGGATTCAGAAGTCTTCAAATTAGCTCTACTAATGGGTTTCATAGGATAAAACAATTCTTCATCTCCAAATTCTACTCCAGAAAGTTTTTAAATTGTATAAATAAGTCCAAGATGCCCTAGACCTCCATTAATCTCACTCCTCATCGTAGTTAATATGTTCTTAAGAATAATTCTCCCCACATTTATAGTTCTATTATTCTGAATACAGAAATTCAGAATAGCTCTATCCTTAGTTACCTCACTATGGTGATAGGTAGGTAACAGAGTAGAGGAAATGAAATAGTGTCACGCCTTAAAGGTGGCATTCAGCATGAAAGCAGAAAAATTTACCCGTTCTCGTTGTTTAATCTTCCACATCCCTTTCTCATTAGTGAGAAAGTTGATCAAATCATTCAGGGGGCCTTCCATCGTACTAAAGGATTCATATTGGTAGCTATAAGAGTCTGGGACTTCGTAAAAAGTGTTGATGCGGTCGGCAGTAAACTCAACAGGAAATCCACGCACTTGAACGATTCCTTCTTCAGAATAGATTACGTTGGCATAGAACTCCTTCACAATGTTATATCAGCTTTATTGGTGGTGTAACAAAAGTTTTCCCCCCTCCACTCTGCAATAACTCGTTCAATTTCTCCTCCCGGACTTTCAAAAACTCAATCTTGTATACACTTCTTTCCTTTAAATATTGAAGTACATGTTATTTGAGTCATCANATTTCGATCAATTTCAAGCCTTAACGACATCTTTTTAATCATTATAGACATAATTTTAAGTGACTAAATGATATACTTAGTAGATGTAAACTTTCAAAACACAAAACATCACATTTATATATAAACTCCAAGGGGTACAATGTATGTTACATAACACACCTAAGTTTGGTATTTTGTTAACCTCAATACATTAATTCAACGTCGCAATCCAAGCCACAACACTCAAAATGCTGAAAATAAAACATCCTATGCTTAGTCTCAACTATACAGAGATCTACAAGCATAATTCTAAAGTAAAGCAAATGCAAAGTTTAAATAAAAATACATAGATAGACAAAGTAGTATAAATATACTAATCCTTAGATTCAGTACTCGATTCTCCTCTGAGATCACCCATTGATTGCACATGAACGAAGAGGTTGTAGAAGGGGCCTCTGAGATCACCCATTGATTGCACATGAATGAAGAGGTTGTAGAAGGGTTGGAATGGAAATCACCCATTGATTGCACATGAACGAAGAGGTTGTAGAAGGGTCGGAATGGAAATTCTTCAACATTGATTGCACATGAACGAAGAGGTTGTAGAAGGGTCGGAATGGAAATTCTTCAGTGGAATACACTTCTATTATTTCCATCCTCCTCATTAGTAGTATGAAGCTATCTTCTAAATGTCCAGAGTGCTCAAAATGTTCCTTCATCCTCCATTCTAGATGATCGAAGAAATCAGAGATATTATTAATCGCATTCATGACATTTTGCATCTCCTTTTCCAATTCTTGATTCGGCGCAGGATCACCAGAGACTTATCAGGGACTAAGGGTTGAACTGGCACTAAATTATGAGATGCTTGATCTACTATAATGGCCATGTAATTTTCATCTTCAAAAACTGGGAATCTCTCAGTTGGGTCCAAAGGCTTCCAAGAAAGCATTACCTTTTCCCAATTTTTATAGAACACTTGAAATTGACTGCAAAGTTAGAAAATTGTGGAGGGGTGTCCAAGCCCATAAGTTGATCCATGAACAATCGGGCCCAAGACCGACTTAACAATTATAGATCCAATGTCAATCGGCATTCCCCTTTGGATGCAGTAATTCAAAATGACACTTTCTTTAAAAACTTTACCAAATTCATTATCGGTAACTATTTCGTAGAAATGAAAGTGCCAATGTTTTGAAACGGGATTTAGGAGTGTCGCAGAAAAACTAACATACCCATTTTCTCTTATTTCCCAGTCGTCAGTTTCGTCCGTTAAATATTGGTAAATCTCATTCATCTGGTTTCTCATTGGGACAAAATTGGAATAGTGGTAGACATGATATTCTCTATCATATATAATTCATTGATCCATGCAGGAGTGAAAGTGATCCATCTTCTTCGCACATAAACAACTCCTTGATTGATTCCATGTAAATTTGCATAAAATTCTTTCACCACTAGAACAACTACGGCCGTGGTAGTGTAGCACAGAACTTCCCATCTTCACCGCACTATCGTTTCTTTAATATCCATCATGGGATTATTCAATCCACATTTTACGAATCCTTGTTCCTTGATCAATCTTTTCTTCATCAGTAACTTGTTGAAGATTCACTGCGCTTCCGCACTAATAAACTTTCGCCAATTGAAAACTCACATTCTAGGATTATCAGGGGAATTAGAAGCCATAGGAATTAAATTGGTGGAGTTTCACTTCATTTTTTGAGGAAAAATATGAACTAGAAATCAATTTTTTTAGTTAAAAAGACAATTCCTGCCCAAAAACTGCCAAAATCCGCCATTTGAACCTAAGTAACCACCAATTCGCCGGTCTCGCCGTCGGCAGGGTCGATGGCACCGTCGGCAAGCCTCTGTATTAATTTTTTCTGGACTCTCGGGAAAAACCCAACATCGGCAGTGTCGAGGGCACCGTCGGCGCCCAAGTTAAAATTTGCACAGTTTCGCTCTGGTTCGAATGCGTTCCAATTTTTCTTCATGGATCCATATTTAAAACATTTCAAGGGTAAATTAGAGTAGCTTATTACTACCACAAAAAAATGATAATTTCAAATAAAAACTATTATAATCACAATAAAAGTAAAGATAAATATGGGTTGCCTCCCATGAAGCGCTTGGTTTAACGTCGTCAGCCCGACCTATTCAGGTGTCATTCAGGTTAACTGATCATTAAAATCTCTTTAAAATTTGATCTTTTACCCTCATAATATGGTTTTAATCTGTGTTCATTTACTTTAAATCTATTTCTCATCTTCTGATCTTCAATTTCAACAGCTCCGTAAGTATAAACTTGAGTCACAGTAAAGGGTCCTAACCAACGAAACTTCAATTTTCCAGGAAATAACTTCAGCCTAGTGTTGTAAAGTAAAATTTCTTGTTTTGGTTCAAAGTTCTTCTAGTTAATCTTTTAATCATGCCATAACTTTAATTTTTCCTTATAAATTTTGTCATTATCATAAGACTCATTTCTTAATTCTTCCAGTTCATTTAATTGTAACAATCTCTTCTTACCAACATCTTTCAAATTATAACTGAATTATTTAATCGCCCAATATGCTTTATGCTCCAATTCTACTGGGAATTGACAAGTCTTTCCAAAAATCAGTCTGTAAGGGGCCAAGTCCTGTAAGCCCATAATGTGGTATCCAATCTAGTGGACCAATCTATTCTACTAGGGTTTACAGTCTTTTCAAGTATTTGTTTAATCTCTCTATTAGAAACTTCAGCTAACCCACTAGTTTAAGGATGATAGGCAGTAGAGATTCTATGAATAATATTAAATTTTTTTGTCAATCTCTGAATGTATTTATTCTTAAAATGGGATCCTCCGTCAGTGATAATCATTCTAAGCATTTCGTATCTAGTGAAAATATTTTTCATTAAAAATCTTGAAACACTTTTAGAGTCACAACGAGGTAAAGTTTGTGCTTAAATCCACTTAAAAATGTAGTCCATTGGAATTAATATATATAAGTTTCCAAATGAAGGAATAAATGGTCCCATAAAATCTAATCCCCAAACGTCAAAGATCTCAACTTCTAACATGAAATTCAGAGGCATTTCATTTCTTCTAGATATATTGCATACTCGTTGACATCGATCACAAGTTTTTATGTATCTATAAACATCTCTAAAGATAGTATGCCAATAAAATCCAGCTTGTAAAATTTTATAAGCAGTTTTATCAATCCCAAAATGTCCTCCAAATTTAGAATCATGACATTTCTGAATGATCATCTCAGTTTCTTCATAAGGCACACATCTCCTCATAATCATATATTTACATTGCTTATATAAATAAGGCTCATCCCAAAAATATGTTTTTGCATCATGAATAAATTTCCTTTGTTGTTGCAGTATCAGCATAGGTGGCAAAATATCACTTATAATATAGTTAACAATATCAGCATACCATGGTATTTTTCACTCATTAATATTATAAAGTTGTTCATCATGGAAACTGTCTATAATTTCATTGTTTGTGTCAGATGATTCTTGGTTTTCTAATCTTGGCAAATGATCAACAATTTGATTATCAGTTCCCTTTCTATCAATAACCATAAGATCAAATTCTTGCATCAAAAGTATTCATCTAATCAACCTTGGTTTAGCATCCTTCTTTTGCATCAAATATTTAATAGCAGAGTAATAAGTATGAACAACACATTTAGCTCTGATTAAATAAGATCTGAATTTATCTAAAACATACACAATGGCTAGTAACTCTTTTTCAGTAACAGTAT